>LGRX02003096.1:0-42177 GCA_001247695.2 Cymbomonas tetramitiformis | reverse complement strand
AGCGTGGCGACAGAAGAGTCGCCGGCGTCCTCAATGGATTCCACGATGCTTACCACGTCAACGCGGTCCTCTATCAATGACGAGGGACGGGCGTCGTCATCGGTGGGGTCGGCCATCGGCTCGGGGCGTGGCGAAGGCGAGGCGGGCGGCGGGGAGTCGTGGACGTCTCGTATCAAGGAGGAAGGAGGGGTGGTGTCGTCATCGGTGGGGTCGGCCATCGGCTCGGGGCGCGGTGAAGGCGAGGCGGGCGGCGGGGAGTCGTCGACATCTCGTATCAATATCGAGAGAGGGGTGGTGTTATCGATGGAGGCTGCGACAATGAGCATGATTGCAGTGGCAATGGACATGAGACAATGTCGCACGCCACGTGTCCGTAATTTTATGGGAAATACGCGGTCGGCGTACATTACCTTGCCCGGTTCTTCTTCCAAAATGGACGGGATCGGCAACCATGACGGGTACCGTAGGGTCGTTAGCATGTCTTGGGCGCAACGATGAAAGTCGCGGGGAGTCATGCAAGTTGGTTCGTCCTTGCGATGGCCACAAGTGTAAATCTGAACCATGCCGACGTTTCTCGACTTACGCGCTTCCAATCTACAAGCGGTTACGTGACAAAGAGCACGCATCATGTCTTCCGTTTGGCACCTGCCACGCTAGAGTGCAGTTAAGATGTCGCTAGTACGTCGATACATAGTGTTTACCATGCTAACGGCATCATATGTGTGCGACAGTGCTGCGAAGGTCCAAATGGACGATTGTGATTCAAGAGTCCAACTGAAAGTTAGGGCACTTTCAAAAAAGGGTCCTTGAAAAAACGAAATCACTCACCTTGCATCATTCACGCACGCCACAGTGGTTTCCGCCCATTGGCTAACTCGAAACTTCTTCGTGTGCTCCTCGAAATGTTGACCCAACCGGAAACCCTCCGGACAACCAACGGTATCGGCAGCAAGTGGTACCGCCGGAGTTGATGGTGCGGAGGTGGCAATATTCACCGGACCACGCGGTGGTGCCAAGGGTACTGGGTGAGGTGCTGGGTGACACATGGCCATTCGGGCTAGTCGTGGCGCACGCTTTTGGCCACCGGTCGTTCTTGTCGTTGGAGGGAAAGCCCACGGTGACCCGGGGCCGCACGGGGTGTACTTGCGGACGCCTGCACGAACTGGTCATCGGATGCATCGGGGGGAAGTTGGCGAGTCCATTGTTCACGTAGCGCGGAGAAATGCTCTCCGGGGCGAAGTGCTTTACGGGGCATCGCAGGCCTGTGACCCCCCCCCCTCCCCCCGTAGGCCTGTTAAGACGCGGTTAGTACGTCATAAAGGAGTCCTAATGCCACACGTTAGGGTGTCATTAGGATACCGTTAGGATGGGCGAACTACAGGCATCCTAAAGGCCTCCTAAAGGTGTCCTAACCAGGGAATCTTTTGAGGAATATTCCTCTAGGCGCGTTAAGATGTGCACCACATAGCACGCCCTTAGGACACCTGTAACATGTTGTCGCCGTTAGCATGTAGTTAGCACGCCTTTAGCATGCGTGCGTGGCGCTAGCATGTTAGCGGCGTCTAGTCTCACCTAGTACGCCGCTAACGGCGTGGCGCTAGCATGTTAGCGGCGTCTAGTCTCACGTAGTACGTACCGTAACGGTATCGTAGCGGCATCCTACAGCATACTAACAAAATCGCATGCAAACAAAAAAAATAACAAAAAAACTGCAAGTCTGGCGTTAGGATACTAAATGACATCATAAGAGCATGCTACCGGCATAATATCCGCGTAATGTACATGGTATGCTAAAGGGGTACTAACGTCACATGACTTGTATGACATAAGCTATAAGACCCCAAAATAGCGAAAAAAACAAAAAAAACAAAAATTTGGCAGGGAAATGGGCAAGTTGAAGGGAACACACCCCTCCAAGCAAAATGTTGGTTTTGTTTTTTTTTGCCATAGATATGAAGCATTTTGTGCGCACGATTTTTTCAAAATGCGCAGGAGCAAAAAAATAAATATAAACAAAAGAAATAAAATGGAAAGTTCTCACCCCCAATGATTTTGTAGCAATCGGACGGTCGAGGTGACACCCAGAAGAATGGACCGAACAAAATCGTTTCTTATATATAACTGCCCCCTACTGGGAGTCGAACCGAACACCTTCCGCCTTCAAGAGCGACAACCTACCACTAGACCATTACGACAAGAGCGATGCACATTGTAGATGCAAGGTGACCAAGTTCAGTGACACAACGTATGACACAGAAGGGCTTGCGTAAAAAGGTCGCGAAAAAAAGAAATTGAGCGCCACAAATTCGAACTGCGTGGTCAATGCGAATGCAAGGTAACGAACCGAAATTCGAACGGTAACCGGGGAGGAGCGCCGTAGCATGTTAGCCGCCAACTAAAGGCGTCTTAACGTTTCACTCTGCGTGGTGTCTCATCGATAAAGACGCAACTCACCCGTACCAAACCGTACACACCCGCAGCCAGGCCGAGCCCCTCACTCAAACATCCATCGATGAGTCACCCCACAACCGAGGAGCGAGAGGCATACGACGACCTCTGCGATGCTATGGGAGAGGAGAAATCATTGGCGGGCTTGTTGGAGTACGTGTCGTGGCATAGAAAAAGCGAAGAGGGATTCGCCTCCGCCCCCGCCACCGCAAAAGATGCCAAGTGGAGTAATACCAAGCAAAGGCCCCCCCGAAAAAAAGTTGGAGCGGTTGGGATGCGCATGCGCAATCGCGGGGTTCTACAACCCCACGAGCGGGCGGTGCGCGCCGCGATCAACAAAGAGACGGGTGCGCACCGCGGTTCGTTGGATTGTCGTTGCTAGGTTGTATTGTTGCTTAATTAACTTTCTTCTTCCTTCACGTTGTGCGAATACTCAGTGTCGATGAAGGAATGGAATCCCCTCGTCAACGTGGGGGCCCAACAAGAAGCGTACTCCGAGCTCGTGCGCAAAATCGCCAAGGAGAGTGGTCACGACCACTCCGTGGACGTCACAATCCTCCCCTATATACAGGGGAAGATAAGAAACGACGTCAACAACTTCCGCTCCGCGTTCCGTTATGGATCGTGGAAGAAGGAGGGCAAAGCGTGGGTCTTGAGGCCCCACGCAAAGCACCCCTTCGCGAAGGTGGAGGGGGCGGAGGGAATCTCCGTCACGGTCTACAACGACGCGGCAAAGCTTGAGGCCTTGAAAAAAGCTGGGATTGAGCCTGTGGCTCTTCCCACCACGTACGAGGAGGCCCTCCCTAGCCTGGAGGATACACGTAAGTTGCACGTAATGAGCCCTTTTGTGAAAACATGCATAACTTATTACCTCTCTGGACACTGTGTTTTCTGTTAGTACACCTTTAGTACGGCGTCAACATACTAACTGCATACTAACTGTATACTAACTGCTTTGCAGGCGAGTGTTTACTAGCCTCGTGGTCGAAGAGAGTTGTATCCCTCGGGGACGAAGAGGAGGAGGGCGCCGAAGAGGAAGAGCCCCTCCGAAAGCGACCTGCTGAGTCGGAGGAGGCCCCCGGGGCTTCTCCCTCCAAAAGCACGAGAGCCCAAAAGGCCAAAAAGGGCAAGGAGGATCCTCGCGACAAGGGCAAGGAGGGGGAGGGGGGGGGACATGGAGGCACCCAGTCGGACGAGGAAGACCACGTCAACCTGGCCTCGAGGTATCCAGTGGGGACCGAGGTCTACGTCTACGCCCGCCCTACGGCCGATGACGAGGCCATCAAAGCCCCATTGGAGGAGAAGGAATACTTCACCTCCAACGGGGCTTTAAAACAGGAGGTGCCCCTGTTGGCAGGGAAGGTCACTGTGTGTGACCTTCACCAGTCAGTGGAGCATTGGCACGTATCCGATGAGCTGAAGCTCCCCCCTCTTCCTGGGTCTGGAGGTGAGTTTTGCTGCACTTTGTGCCTTTAGGATGCCTTTAGGACTCCTTTAGTATGTTATTGGCGTCTTAACGGAATTTGCAGCTGTATTCACTTTCCCCTCTAACTTAAGTTAATCTGGTTTGCCACAGATATCCAAGGCAAACCAACGAACCGGGAACTCAGGTGTCGACGAGTTCGCAGGGAAGGGGGTCACGGCCATCAACACGATTCTGAAAAAAGCCGACCCTTTCCTCAAAAAAGCCCTTGTAAGGGGCAAGGACCTTGAAAAATATTTTTGGGCAGCCTTCCGGGGCAAAAAGAACGTTGCCATGGCTGCTAGTCCCTTGCCCTTAGTCATAGATGCCGCGTACATCCGGTACGCATTAGAGCACGCCTTCGCGGGCCCCCCCGAGGAGGATGCGTGAGGAGGATGCCCCTCACGCGTAAGTACCTTATTGGTAACATTTTTGTAATTATGAATTTTTGTACTTGTGCAAATAAATCAAACTTGTTTCATAGTTTTGTAGCACGTTTGCTTGCATTGTTTCCCAATCTTGTTTTGCTATTGCACACTCCGTCCATAACAATATCAGTAAGCCGTTACTATGTCCCAGATAGCATGTCGTTAGGACGCCTTTAGGGTGTCAGTGTTAGTATGTCCTAACGTCGTCCTATTAACATCATAATGGCATCCTAACGCCAGTTATAGTGCATGTGTTAGTATGTCCTAACGTCGTCCTATTAACATCATAATGGCATCCTAACGCCAGTTATAGTGCATGTGTTAGTATGTCCTAACGTCGTCCCACGAGCATCATAATGGCATCCTAACGCCTGTTAATATGCATATGTTAGTATGTCCTAACGTCGTCCTATGAACATCATAACGGTATCCTAAAACCAGTTAAGATGCATGTGTTAGGGGCGTCCTAACGGCATCATATGCACGTACTAACGGGTCGTTAAGACGTATGGCGTTAGTATGCCGTTAATATCTAGTCTCACGTAGTGGGTACCGTAACGGTATCCTAACCGCATACTAGCGGCATACTAACTTGACTACATATACTGCTGTTAGTATGCCTTTAGTACACCTTTAGTACACATACTACAATTTCCTAGGACCGTAGGGGAAGGTCCTCGTGAGCTGCAACCTGTGGAGAAGTTGTCCGACCCCAACCACTTGCAGAAGCTCCTGTACAAGGCCTTGCTTGGAGGAGTTGCGGAAGGAGAAGAAATGGAGTGGTGGTACACTTTCCAAGACGGTCATCGATTACTTCAACAAGCTTTATCGTTACGTGGTCAAGTCCGTGGCGGTGATCGAGGATATCCCTGGGTTCGAGTCCGAGGATGAGAAGGCCGAGTGGATCAGTGGTGCTTTGTTGAACATTGTGGACCACGCCTTTAATATCGACCCCACGCATGCCTCATGCCGACGTTATCGTGCTCCTCGTTCCGATGGCTCTTTCCACCCTTGGTGCGGCGTGGAGTCTTGCAAGCCGGATTGGAAGATTCACTTGCCTCATGGTAAGTTCCTTTCCTGCGACGAGCCGCCTGGGTACTACGCAGCTGTCCGTGAGGAGTTCCAGAAGTTTGCCCGCAAGGAGACCATCTTGAAGCAACTTCACGACACCGACACCAACACGAATGAGAGCATCAACGGCATGGTGGTGAAGGGGTATCTTCCGGGCGGGAAGGCTCAGCAGAATGGACAGTCTGGCGTCTATGGTTGGGCATGTTGCCACACGATCGTGTCGAAGAACGAGGGCCACCGATACCGCCGGGAGCTTTGCCGCAGGTTGGGGATCGAGCCTCCTAGCACCATGGACCCATTGGATGTCGTGATGAACACTAGGAGGCATGATAGGGCAGCCGCCCGACGGTCCTATTCGGGCAAGTCTCGCAGGCTGCAGACTAGGCTAGAGAAGTCGAGTAGGAATGACGCGCCCGAGAAGGTCCAAGGGACCTATGTGGGTGGGAGTGACTTAGCAAATGCTAGATATGGTAATACTATTTGATAATGACACCTTATTGGTTTGAATGCGATGCATACGGACATGCCAAGGTCAAGACGTTAAGTTATATATAATCTAATGAAAAATTCACTGGTTTACCCTAAAAAACGGGTTTGGGTATGGTGCCATAGTGATAATTACAACCTAAAAGTCGGTAAGGGAACGTTTGGGACACCATGGGGGATGTGTCTAGGTAATAATTTAACAATTATAGCAAATTCATGTGAGCCATTTTCGATCTTTTTTTATTTTTGCAGAAATGACCAGCAAATTCAGACCCCTTCAATAGTCAAACATTAAAAAATGAAAAATGCCTCACATGATTTTGTCCGTTTTTTTTTTTAGGTTCCTGACACACCCCTCGTGGCTGCCAATATGGCGGGTAGCAAAGTTTTAGCTCCAAATGTTGTGGTTTGAGCACACAATAAGGGAATTCCCGACTGCAGTTTGGGGGTTACCACGCCACCTAATGCTGTAGCTGTAACATCCCTAATGTGTTATTTTGAGCATCGTATATTTTTTGGGTGAAAATATACCTCTTATGGATCAACCTCCGCAAAAATTTCCGCATAAATCAAAATACTCTATTTATGGTGAATTGTTGAAATTAACCCCTTAGCTGCGACACGTTGAGAATTCTCAACAAGGCCTCGAAAATGAGAGCGTGGCTTACCATGAAACTGCATATGCGCGGTTGGCGCATCGAATATTGTAAGGTTTGTGGGTGCACTCATGATATATGGCTACAGGTTAACCAATAGTATAGCACATATACTAGTGCGATATCTCTCTCACGTGTTAGTATTTCCAAACCCAAATT
Source organism: Cymbomonas tetramitiformis (assembly GCA_001247695.2). Classification (NCBI taxonomy): domain Eukaryota; kingdom Viridiplantae; phylum Chlorophyta; class Pyramimonadophyceae; order Pyramimonadales; family Pyramimonadaceae; genus Cymbomonas; species Cymbomonas tetramitiformis. The sequence goes on along the minus strand of LGRX02003096.1, from coordinate 35,467 downwards.
TGTCTATTTGTGTCATTTTGCGCTTAAATTTGGCTTTGAAAAGTAGCTAACCAAGCCATAAACATCCCGTATTGGTAAGCATATACGTGGCCATGTGGAAATATACGATAGAAATGGATCCCAACGTCAGTCTCGCATGCAACATGGGGTATTATATCACCACATAGTCTCATTTTATGAGCAAAATCACCTGAGTTTTAGCTTAAGTATGGAAAACATTTTTTAAGTGAGGAAAACATTTGAATCCAAGTGTTTTTTCGGTGTTTTTTTTTGGCCATTTTTGGTATTTTTTGGCACATTGGGCGGTATTAATGCGTACTATGGATTAGGGATAGTCTAACATGTTAATTTCCGCGATATATTACCATGATACAGGTCAATAAGACTGCAGTCACGCATCGTACACAAGACGTATGCGTAATTTCTATGCTCAAAATACTCAAAATTTTGGTTGGATAATCCATATATCTCGAGATATACGATAGATATAGCTATACCATGATTCGTTGTGGCTTATTTGATGGTCTCCTATAACATACATGATGTCGTATGCGTGCATGCGGCCATGATCACGCAATACTTTGAATTGTCCCCAAACCACATATTTTTGCAAAAAAATTCCAACCGCAACTAAGGGGTTAATTAAAAAAAGGCTATTGTATCAGTGCACCCTACCCTTAACACTGCTAAATGACACTGAATTTTCCTCGCTCGACAAAGCTTCAATGACAAAGCTTCATCTTAACACTGCTAAATGACACTTCAATAAATGACACGTAATCTCAAATTATATCTTGATCTCAGTGGTGTAGTATAAAATTATACCGATCCATTTTTAAAAACCAATATGTAACACAAATTGTATTACATTCATTTTATCACATTCATTGGTGACACTACATTGCCGATATAAAAAGAATTTTAATAGATTAATTAATTTCCTAAATTTAGTACCAGCGCCGCGAACGATATACTTCCGTTCTCAAAATAAAAAAGTGGAGATTTAGGCCTATAACTGTTTCATGATGCGATGCCACAATTCATCCATATAAGTATGGAAAATATATTAAACTTCTAACTTGGGGCGCCTTGTGCCACGTGTATGGTTAATATTCTCTGTGCCCAAATTCATGTTTTATAAACGTCGGGGATACGTTCGTGATATTGAATAACTTATACCATATTAAACTTCCTTCTAACTTGGGGCGCCCGACGCCACGTGTATGGATACTATTCTCTTGTCTAAATTCACGTTGTATAAACCTCGGTCAATTTTGTTCCGCAATATCTATAGGGGGTACGTGAACGTACAGGTGGGGAAAAATCGATTTAAGCTTGAGGTCAACTAAATTGTGAGACTAGTTATGGAGCATATATATGGCACGTTATGGAGCATATTGATATGGGACAGAGTAGGGGCGCTGGGAACTTGAAAAATGACACCGGATGACTGCATGTCACGTGCATGTCACATCGCATGAAACCGGCACACAATGACATGTCGCGGTCGTGTCAGATTATTTGACATCGCGAGGAGACGAGGACTTGGACATCGCGATTACTGCCTCGTGTTTGCATATTCATTGACCACCTCGTGACTCAGCCGCAACCCATCACAATTCCTTTCATGGTTGTCGCTCGCCTCACAGGCGGCGAACTGTGCTACTGTACTGCGGCTGACTGTGGTGGTGATATGTGCAGAGGCTGGTTTTGTGCTTGGTTACTTGTTTTATTTTTCAATTCGTTTATTTTTATGTGTGAGCTTGCAAGACTCTGCATGCGCGCAGCTTGTGTCGCAAGTGGGCCATGTGTAGGCGGGATGCCGCCCCCTCTTTAGAAGATGTGGAAGTCTAGGTTGGCCTTTGCTAACCTAGCTCGAGTTAAACCTCAACTACATCGCTATTATGCACATATATTTACTCCTGCTAGTTTGCATGTCCATGCGTGTGTGTTTGCGCAAATTCAATCACGTGCAACTCGGCTTTAAATGTGGAAGTGCAAATTGGCTTATGCCAACCTAACTTTGTGTTAGGGTAGGAAATCGGTGCGGGGATTTTCACTGTACGAGCCGGGTCAAATCATATATATCGTCATGGGGCGAAAGTGCTCCACGACGGGATTTGAACCCGTGACGTTCGCTTCTCTAGTGCGACGCTCTAACCAACTGAGCTACGCGGAGGATGATGCGAGGAAGACAGATACGCTGTCCGGCTAAGCTTGCTAAGCATGAAACTGAATAATCACATAACTTGTGTCTGGCCGGAGCTTTATGCTCTCGGAAACCCAGACAGTAACAATGACTGTACTACTGTACTGTACTACTGTACAGTACAGTGCTAGGATGTCACGGACACGAAACGGAAGCAGGGTCAGGCTAGGGGCTAGTCAGAGCCCATAATAACTAAGCCTAAACCCGAAGTCCAGCACACCACCCGTGGGTGTGACTACCTAGCAGAGCAGGTACAGAATATACAGCCACGAGAAATAAACAAACACCTAACATTCACTTCGGTGGAAACCGATCACTTCTAGCTGGGTGCCGGGGTCTTGACCCGGTCATCCCACTACTGGGCTAAAGCTAATCAAGCTACCAGGATGAACTGTAAGAAACTCAGCCACTTTGAGGCTGGTCAGCGGAGCCGAGTTCAGCGGTCGGGATGTGAATACAAAAGAACCCCGAAGTGAATTGCAGACTGTCTGTTTGAAATTGAGCACCACCAGACCCAAGTGGGTAAGGTGGATCCGCAGCTGAAAGCAAACCAACTGAAGAATTCTGATAAGCAGGATCCCACGGTGTTGTGAACTTTGAAGAAAGAGATTGAATAACTCGATCGTCAGGCGGCCAATCACGGATGTCCGGAGAGCCAAGTGGCGGATCCGAAGCAAAGAAATCTCCAGTAGACCGATGGACGGTGACTCCGGGCTCAACCAGGCCCCTGTCACCACCGCCCACGGCAACCAGAGACGCCGTAGCACTGGCCAACAGAGAACAGCAGAGCACTGAAGACATTAATGCACACCGCAGAAAACTCGGCGGAGCCCGCGGACGGTACACCGGAGCTGCCGGCGGCGATGCCCCCCTGTCAGAGCCATGGTCAGGAGTGCCGAAGGAGTCAAAAGCCACGTGTTGCCCGCCGTCAGAGTCATTGCCAGAGCCTTGGTCACTGTCAGAGTCTTCAGAGCCAATGTCAGAAGTCTCAATCGCCATACCAGCAAACAGCGGAACCGGTGCAGAGCCGCCAAGCTGGAGCGATGGGACAGAACCAGGCAAGCCGAGAGAGCCAGGCACAGCCACTGGTGGGTCATGAGCCGTAGGCACACCACCAGCCACGAGTGCAGAGGAATCCCGAACCGCAGGCGGTGGCGGAATCGAGCCCCGCGCATCCGAGTGGAATGTGGCCAGAGGAAAGTGAGCCACGACGCCCTCGTCAGCTGCCGCATCCTGAACGGAAGCCGCTGCATCCTGAAAGTGCTTAAGAGATGTGGGCTCAGCCGGCGCAAAAGAATGCGCCGACAGCTCGCACACCTCCGGGCGACCCTCCATCGTGCAGAGTGACTCGAAGGCGTGCTCATCCCCCGCGTCATAGAAACGCTGGAAACGAACAGCCATACAGTCAGCCTCGTAGTCTTCAACCGCACCACAATAGTGGGCAGAGTGAAGACCGCCATTGGGGCATTCAGCATGCCAGTGCTTCAAACCACTTTGTGCACACACCGCATTCTTGCAGCGGGGCACGAAGGCACCACTCTTCTTGTCAAATGAGACAAGAGGAGCGGTGCCAAGTGGCTTAACACCAGCACGATGATGCTTAGCAGCAGAGCGGGTAAGGTGCTTGCCCGCAGGCGGTGCCCCTTCCCGCGTCTGCCGCTTTAGGTCACGAATGTCCTGCTGCATGCGCTCCAGCTGCTTCTGCAGACTGGACAACGCCGCAGCCAGGTCAGACGCGCCATCGCCGAATGACAGAGCAGACACAGGGGTGTCAGAGACTTGCAGGCCGTGGCGGAACTGCTCCCGCACACGAGCCTGAATAGTCAAAAGAGACACGCCTTGCCGCTGGTCAGCCCGAGCCAAGGAATTAGCCAAGTCACGGTACATTGCCGAATTGCCGAGAGCCTTCAGAAACTGCCGTTTCACCGCGTCCTCTGGCAAGTTGTGGGAACGCTGAACGTCCCGCAACAGGCCATTGAACTCGCGGATGCCACGGTCAGGATCTTTGCTGCTGGGGATGCGGACCGCCAGCAGCAACTCAAAAGAGTCAAAGGGCTCTGAGCGTTCCTGGAGCATGCGCACCACCTCAAGGGCAGCGCGCTTGCCATCTCCAGGAACGTCAGACCCAGAGGCCTCAAGCCAGTCACGGGCAGGTGAGCCAGGGCGAGCCAGAAACGTCAGAGCCGAGAGCAACAACTCATTCGCTTCATGCCTAGCCTCTACCGCCATGTCAGTCAATTCAAACAGGGGAGCAAACGCCTGCGACTGTAACAAAAACTGTGTGCGCAGCTCATGCATTAATTGCGAAAAAATGTCAACTGCGTCGGTCTCTGTGCCAGCGAAGCGCTCTGATTTGTCCCCAAGGATCTTCGTGGCAACGGTTTTTGCAACCTTCCTGTCGAAATTCTCACGAGCTAGCTGCTTACATTTGTCCAAAATTTCCCTCGCAGCTGCGGTGGTCGGGGCCGGCAGCTGCGGCGTGTGCGGAGTCGCAGCATGTTGCGCACCCACATCATCGAAAATAGTCTCTAATCTACGGACGCGAGACCGCGTCAAGTTGTTCGTTGTGATAACCATGATAGTGAAAGACAGGGGAGAAGGCTGAGCTAAACAGGGAGATGGTGGAAGAACGCTTACAGCGGCCAGACAGCTTGTAGAAGTCTCAGCCGAAAGATCAAAATTCACAGGTCGTAAGCGATACCATGAGAGCGGCCAAAATCAGTGACGTGTGGAACGACCTCGCCGGAGCCAGCGGCGCACGAAACAGATCAACTCTCGCTGCGACGATGCTTCTCGTAAAATAAAATAACCCGTCACAAACTGATCTCCTGCGCAGCGAAGGCGAGCACAACGCGTGCCGCCATCACTGCCAAGCTAAAAGGCCATACTGTAAGGGCAATTCACCACCGCCCAAGTGGGCGCTCAACCCCTCCTACGTCCTACTTAGCCGAACATGGCAACAGCAAGGCGCTGTGCCATCATCAGAATCACCGGAAAGCCGGTGCGGCCTATAACCTGCGAGGAAGACAGATACGCTGTCCGGCTAAGCTTGCTAAGCATGAAACTGAATAATCACATAACTTGTGTCTGGCCGGAGCTTTATGCTCTCGGAAACCCAGACAGTAACAATGACTGTACTACTGTACTGTACTACTGTACAGTACAGTGCTAGGATGTCACGGACACGAAACGGAAGCAGGGTCAGGCTAGGGGCTAGTCAGAGCCCATAATAACTAAGCCTAAACCCGAAGTCCAGCAGATGATGATCCTCTCGCGCATTTTCAGTGGTACTCGTACAGATCGGGCTGTTACAGATCGATGATCGACTATGCGTGTGACATCGACGACGACGTACCAACATCGCGACTGCGGGCGTCTGTCATCTTTCGATCCGTGACACTTTGGGTGAAACTCAATCATAGTAAATGCATCTTGTTTGCATGCATGATATATCCGTCAAGTGTGGTTGGCTTTTACTGTTTTACACCAAGCTAACTTGGCATACGCCAAATTAGACTTCCGCACTCCACGCGGGCGAACTTGCACCGCATACTCAAAAACGGAATCAGTCCACTCAGTCTTTTCCTTGAGCGCCCAAAACTATTCACACCAACTTAATACATGTGCATGGGTATGCGTGTAAAATAGCGATGTAGTTGGGTCTCATCCCAAGCTAGGTTGGCATCGACCAACCTAGACTTCAACATCTCAAGGGGGGGCGGCTTCCAATGCGCCCATGGCTCACCTGCGACACAACTTGTGCACACCCAGTACCTCGTGATTCCGAACACATAAGTAAACGAGTTAAAAAGTACAGCACAAAAACAACCCCTGCACATATCACCCCCACAGTCTGTAACACAGTTCGCACCGTGAGGCGGACGATAAGCGTTGGGCGAGTTTTGTTGGAAGGCGAGTGAGCTCCTTACGGTCTATAGATGTTAACGAGGTGGTCAACGAACGAATCTGCAGACACGAGACTCGGACAGTACTGGAGTACAGTAGTCGCGATGTCGAAGTCCTCGATGTCAAATAATCTGACGAAAACGCAACGACCGCGACCGCGACATCGACCGATGACATTGTGATTGTGTGCCGATGCCGCTCTTGCCGGTTTCATGCGATGTGACCGGTGCACGTGACATGCAGTCATCCGGTGTCATCTTTCAAGTTCCCAGCGCCCCTACTATGTCCCTATTGATATATATGACACGGGGCTTCCTAGCCTCCCCCCTCATATTTGGATTTGTTGATTTGTTTAGGAATTCACTTGCGGAATTTACTTGTTGATTTTTTTGAGGAATTTACTTGCGAGAGGGGGGAGGGATCCCCTTTCACATTTTTTACACGCGCGCGTGACACGAGCGCGACTCCCGCTTCGCGTCACGGGGGCTTCGCCCCCGCTCCGCTCGCGCTCGCGCGCTCATCCAATCGATTAACGAGGAAGGCTTTTTAGATTTATAGATCACCGTCAAAACTGAAATGGAATCAAATTATATACAAATACAGGACTGAAACTTCGTTTCGCAGTTTTTATCTCCACAACACTAAAAATTAATTATATATTTATATCCAAACACTCCAAAAACTAAAAGTAATTATATATTTATACTCAACAGTCGTGACATTGTACATTCACCAATAGAAATTGTCCAATAATATTCATATTCAAGATATCTTGCTCACACGCGGTTTGCGATATTTGAATGCCATCTTGACTGTGACATGTTGACGTCATTTTCACTGCTTAAAATTTAGACCAATCAAACAAGCGTCTTCATATAAAGTGAAAACATAAAGTTATATGACATGACATGACAACGTAGCGCAGCGCAGCGTTACGCATGTCATGTCATGTCATGTCATGTCATGTCATGTCATGTCATGTCATGTCATGTCATGTCATGTCATGTCATGTCATGTCATGTCATGTCATGTCATGTCATGTCATGTCATGTCATGTCATGTCATGTCAGCGCAGCGCAGCGTTACGGCATGACGATCGAAAAGCGTCATGCATGATGACAGCGATCAAAAAGCGTCTACACGATGACAGCGGGACACGATGACAGCGGGACACGCGTACAGCGTGACGAATTTGTACAGCCGCCTACGATTGTGGCATTTGAAAGCGTTCGTTTTGTAATACCCGGTTTCGAGCGAAATTAAGTATTAAGATTTAGAGATTTAGCTAGATTTTGGTTGATTTATTTATACACAGAAGTGTGACGCCTTAAGTATGTAATATATAATGTCCAAAAACCCCGGTTTTTTCAAAGGGGGGGGACAATCTAAAGATTTTTCCCCAATTTATATTCTCGTTTCCGTCGTGAGGATTACTGCGGATGGTCTGCATATATAACGACAAAGCTACAGTGACAAGGCTTCAATGACAAGGCTTCACATGACAAGGACCATTTTCCTCTCTCGTTTCGTGATTTCGGGGTATGCCTTTGAAATGTCGTTTTAATTAATTTCCTTAATTTAGTACCAGCGCCGCGAACGATATACTTCCGTTCTCAAAATAGAAAAGTGGAGATTTAGGCTCATGATACGATGCCACAATTCATCCATATAAATATGGAAATATATATTAAACTTCTAACTTGGGGCGCCTTGTGCCACGTGTATGGTTAATACTCTCTGTGCCCAATTTCACGTTTTATAAACGTCGGGGATATTTCGTGATATTGAATAACTTATACCATATTAAACTTCTAACTTGGGGCGCCCGACGCCACGTGTATGGATACTATTCTCTGTGTCTAAATTCTAGTTGTATAAACCTCGGCCAATTTTGTTCCGCAATATCTATTTATATTCTCGTTTTCGCCGTGAGGATTACCGATGGTCTGCACATATAACGACAAAGCTACAGTGACAAGGCTTCAATGACAAGGCTTCACATGACAAAGCTTCATTTTCCTCGCTCGTTTCGTGATTTCGGGGTATGCCTTTGAAATGTCATTTTAATTAATTTCCTTATTTTAGTACTAGCGCCGCGAACGATATACTTCCGTTCTCAAAATAAAAAAGTGGAGATTTAGGCCTATAACGGTTTCATGATACGATGCCACAATTCATCCATATAAATATGGAAATATATATTAAACTTCTAACTTGGGGCGCCTTGTGCCACGTGTATGGTTAATACTCTCTGTGCCCAAATTCACGTTTTATAAACGTCGGGGATATTTCGTGATATTGAATAACTTATACCATATTAAACTTCTAACTTGGGGCGCCCGACGCCACGTGTATGGATACTATTCTCTGTGTCTAAATTCTAGTTGTATAAACCTCGGCCAATTTTGTTCCGCAATATCTATTTATATTATCGTTTTCGCCGTGAGGATTACCGATGGTCTGCATATATAACGACAAAGCTACAGTGACAAGGCTTCAATGACAAGGCTTCACATGACAAAGCTTCATTTTCCTCGCTCGTTTCGTGATTTCGGGGTATGCCTTTGAAATGTCATTTTAATTAATTTCCTTAATTTAGTACTAGCGCCGCGAACGATATACTTCCGTTCTCAAAATAAAAAAGTGGAGATTTAGGCCTATAACGGTTTCATGATACGATGCCACAATTCATCCATATAAATATGGAAATATATATTAAACTTCTAACTTGGGGCGCCTTGTGCCACGTGTATGGTTAATACTCTCTGTGCCCAAATTCACGTTTTATAAACGTCGGGGATATTTCGTGATATTGAATAACTTATACCATATTAAACTTCTAACTTGGGGCGCCCGACGCCACGTGTATGGATACTATTCTCTGTGTCTAAATTCTAGTTGTATAAACCTCGGCCAATTTTGTTCCGCAATATCTATTTATATTATCGTTTTCGCCGTGAGGATTACCGATGGTCTGCATATATAACGACAAAGCTACAGTGACAAGGCTTCAATGACAAGGCTTCACATGACAAAGCTTCATTTTCCTCGCTCGTTTCGTGATTTCGGGGTATGCCTTTGAAATGTCATTTTAATTAATTTCCTTAATTTAGTACCAGCGCCGCGAACGATATACTTCCGTTCTCAAAATAGAACAGTGGAGATTTAGGCCTATAACGGTTTCATAAGATGCCACAATTCATCCATATAAATATGGAAAATATATTAAACTTCTAACTTGGGGCGCCTTGTGCCACGTGTATGGTTAATATTCTCTGTGCCCAATTTCACGTTTTATAAACGTCGGGGATATTTCCCGATATTGAATAACTTATGGTGGATATATAGTTTTGGTGGTAATATATATCTAACTAGCGAGGTAAACCCTGAGTTAAGGGTTACGGAATCAGAACGGTAAAAGCTGTCTTGATAAAAGGGAGATACACATAAATACTAACGGGAGTTTCCCGACTACTGGTGACGGTCACCCAGCCTACTTTCGGAAGTGACAAGTGACAGATTAAACTGTCGGTGTGTCACATCCAGCACACCACCTAGGGTGGTGACCGGAGCTAGTAGTGAAACGAAGCAAACAGACTCCCTACTCAACTTCAGGAGGAAACTGTAGCATACCTGGGGGCCTGTACTCTTGGTCAGGGCGGTCCCACGTCACAGCAAATGTTGTCAGATACTGCTGTTAATTGCTAAAACCCTAAACACGGCTCAAATTCAGAGAGCTCCTCTGCACATCTAGGAGGCTAACGAACAGCTACTCGCTAGGCAGGCGCGGCGTGATCAATCTCAGCCACTAGAGGCCTGCGGGACTGGCGGTCCGGCCCGGAGCAGCGTGAGGGTGAAGTAGTTGCCGGCCTCCGGGGCCGGTGGCAAATCATTCGTAGAAGAAATTTCTGAATCCTCGATCACAGCCGCATGGTCACCAGAGCTCGGCTCCTCGTCATCGGACGAGTACGGCGGTGGCGGGTAAGGCGGTGATGGTGGAACTGGTGGGTCGGGGTCATATAGCTCCGGCGGCCGCGGTGCATTGCGGAGAGTGCGGAATCCTTGCCGCAACTCCCGATACCGTGCATGTCGCCGTGGCGGAATAGCAACCGTGTACGCACCTCCCACCGCGTCGCCAAGACGGTCATGAGACGGCGCAGGTGGCGAGGTCGTGGCAGTTGGGACCGCGGAAGCAGCCCACGCAGCACCACCGACCGGCGGAGCCGTGCATGCGTGTGCATCGGCCCCACCGACATTGGAAACGGTGCGCGGTGCGGCGGCAGCACAGATTACGAAAAGTGCACACACCAAGGATGAGGTCAGTAAAGACCCACCAAAGCCTGGGATGCCCCGTCCACAGCCGTACCGCGGCCGTTGCGGCGTAGCTGAGGCATCCTCGTCGCCGCCGTCGTCGTCTGAGACGTAGGCCGCGGGCTCGTAGCCCACCACGCCCTCCGGTGCATCGACCGCGGAGAGCAAGTGCATGCCTACGGTCGGCTCGTCGGGCGCCCCCAACGTAATCCCCGTGCTCCCGATGAAGTCGGCAAACGTGCGGGTGACGGGAGGGCAGAAGGGGTTGGGCGGACCGGTCCATCCCTCGTCAGTCGGAGTCAACCGACGCGGGCGGGGAGTGCGCGACCGGCTCCGACACCACCGGCATGTTGGCGGTGAAGGTGTTGGCATTGAAAGTGGTTTCCCCAGCCGTGCGCGCCAACTCAGAGAACTCGGTGACGGCGGACACGAGGGCCTCACCGTCCACCTCGCAGAACGAGCACGCGGAGAGGTCAGTGAAGATCTCCGGCTTCCCGCCCGCGAGCATGCAAAGCGCGTCGAACTCCACGGCGTCGTCGTGGTCGATGGCATGTTGGAACTTCGCGGCAAGCACGGAGCTCTCGGCCTCCTCAGCGAGAGCGTAGGCCGAGAGCCCGGTCCTGCCACCGTTCGGGCAGTCCCGACGTGCCAATGCCGCGCTTTTCCCTTAGCGCACACCTGATTCTGGCAGTACGGGATCGTCGCACCGGTGTCGCGATGGAAAGCCACCTTCTTGGATACGGTTTGAGACCAATTCCCCCCCTTGGGGAGGGGCGAGGCCGCGAAGCGGGTCTTGATGCGGCGGTCCGGCTTGTCCGCGCGAGGAGTGAACCCCCGTGGGGACGGCCCGGAGTCGGCGGTGGCGAGAAAGGCGGCCAATTGCCGCTTCAAGTCGAGGACCATCGTCCTCAAGTCCGCGAGCTCACCCGTCGCGTCCAAATCACCGTTGTCCCTCTCCATGAAGTGCGTGCCGTGGGAGTACCGGTGTGCGGACGCGGTGGCGGTGCCCGCCCGTACGTGCTCGCCGTAGCACTCACGTACCCATTGCTGGATCGTGAGTAGGTCGTGGGCGGCTCGTTGGTCGTGAAGGAGCAAGCGGGACACCACCGGCTGGTAGAAGGTGGTGTCGAGCGCTTTGATGAAAAGCGACTTCGCGTCCTCGTCCAAAAGCGTTGCCCTCGTCCTCGCAGCCTTGAGCGCGGCGTTGAAATCCTCGATGGGTCCATGAGGGTCCATGCCCGCAGGGATGCGGACGGCGAACATGTCCGCTTGCCCCTGGAAGGGGTCACCAATCGGGATCTGACATCACATGAAAGCATTCTGAGGAATTCCCTGTATATTCATATGAGTTGTCATCACTGAAAATGACACAGGGTTCGAATCATCGAAATGAGTATAACTCCGATGAATTCATTAGTACAGAACAGCTGCTGAGACTATTCCTCCGGCTGGATTGCAATAATTCACAATCCCTGTACATTCCGGTGACAAATTTTTGCACTGGACTGATCACCACATTTGGTATAATCTGTGATATATAAATCATCAGAAAAAGCGTTGCAATCAGTACAACGCTGTCTAAACTCACAAAGATGAGTAATAGATTTCCTCATATGTAATGGTATAAGGCACAATGTGACCTACGCTAAATCGCCAGTACCCGGCCTTGGGTACGGGGGGATGTACCCAAGGTCGCTTGTACATCCTTGGGTCGTCTATGCAAGATTTGTGTCCGATGGCCTTCTGGTTGATAAGACATGTCCTCATGACTTCCCTTCAGATATACAACCACTCGCTTTGAGCAGTTGCGATCATTTGGGTGATTTTCATGTGGTATCATAGTTGTCAATTTGCAGATTTATGGTGATCTATAGTTGACAATTTTGCTGGGTACATACCTTGGGTACATGGACCTTTAGGCACACTTATGGATGGTGTAAAAGGTCAATTCAAAATTTGGAGACCCATGTTGAAAAGTTCACGAGCTACGCTATCTGGAGTGTCATGTGAAAAATTGCATCCGACTTCATTTTCACCGAGCAAAATGGCTTCAAAGTTAAGCAACGTTTCTTGATCACGAACGAAACATGTGGAAATAATTAATCAGCAAGGGGCATGGTCGCCATAGTGGCGCAGTGCGCGGTCGTCCATGTCCCATCTTGAATATACGTGTCAAATGTTATATTTCTATCCTCGACGATGACTTGAGGTCAAAGTGCGGTGTCATGAGTGTCAATATGGTGCATGCTATGTCGAAAATTCTTGGGTACGGGGGGATGTACCCAAGAACGCTTGGGTACATCGTAATGTACCGCAGGGTACTGGCCATAAAATCGCGTATGCTCGGGCACTGTATTGTGACCTGCGCTACGATCGCGTATGCATGGGCACAATATGACCCGTGCCGATGACGTGAATACATTCCATACAACCCCCGGTACGAGCGGACAAGGTTGGTTGCCACGTCATCACATCTGAAATCAACAAATCACTCAGAGAGAAGGTGTTGACATCAGTACAACGCCATTATACATATAGTCATGAGGAGTTTAAAGAGGACACAGTCCCTCCGATATTGACAACACGGTAAACACATTACCAAAGGCTCTCTGATTATATATTTGATATCCCACAGCATACGATGATGGTAATAGCAAACCACTTCGCCGCTGGAGGGTAGTGTTGTATTTTGTACAGCACATGCATGGGCACGATGTGACCCACGCTGATGACGTGAATTCGGGCTGCATCCCAAGAACTGCAATGTACCTTAGGTGCAATGGGCTGCATCCCGAGAGCTGCTATCCAGCTTCATCGTAAGCTACCACGTCATCGCATCTGAGGTCGGACCTCTGTTGTATTTAAACGGCGCCTGACAACCGCCTAGCAAATTACACTCCCTTGAGGGGGGAAGATGATAAGCTAAAAAAATACAACTAAAACCCAAATAAATGATAAAGACAAATAATAAAACAAGTAAGTTGCATCATCGTTGTTGTTTTGGTAATCGTGACTATATACAGTCAAATCATGCAGAGTTCCATGAAGTTGACACGCATCTGTATCGAACATTTCTAAGGTCATCAGCCATGACGTACATATGAGCTTGATTTCGAAGACCTCGACATTTGTATACATCTGGTCTAGCCTGTATCCAGACTAGAATTGTATATTGATTCGGTGCAAGCACCATAGCCTCTGCCACCGATGATCACCGAAAAAGGGCAACCATTCTTGATATTTCATACATATCATCTGATTGGATCATTAAAGGTGTCAAGAGTACTTAATGCAATATGCAGGCTACGGCCTGAGTACAATGTTCACCTAGGTCAAAGCCACCGAGCTGACCAATGCAGCATAAATGCTAGCTGCCTTTGAAGGCTACATAATAAGCCTATTGCCCTTATGTCTTGAAATGTATCCGTGTATTGGCATCTCTTTGAGGTAGTCATGCTTGCTGAATAAGCCATACCGGTCATCTGATTACATATCTGATCATACCGCCATTGAACAATGCCTATTCTGTGAGATTATTATACCACGTGGCATTTCGGTTGTGCACATCAAAAATATACAGTGCATATGATTGTTTGTACTCTTTATAGAGCAGAATGTCTCTATAAACAGCAAGTTCGCTGCAAATATCATCAGCTCTTCATCCGACCTTCTAAGGTTGAGGTGTTCGTCAGATGTATTGATTTATGGGACACCATATCTTTGAGGCAGGTCTATCCATCATCTAAGACAGAATCCGTGTAGTCATGGCTATTCAGCCTGCAGTATCATATGCCCCAACTGTTGGCAAGCAGCCTCTACGCCATATGGCTAAAGATGGCAAGTACAACCTTCGGTCATTCTGGGCATGGTCGGCCAATTCAGGAGATTTATCCCGAAATTCTCCAAGATTGCCGAGCCACTCATGTATTCCATGTGTCATATGAAAACAGCCAACATAACGCCCTATGACCCTAAAAAGAAGCCATCTCCTTTTAGCAAGGGGAAGTGGGTTATGCCAGTCGGATCATCATGAAGGTGATAGAATTGAGAAAATCGATTGAAACTTGTATTGAAAATGACTATTCCTTAAAATAAGGTATTGCACCTAAGGAAATAAGGGTTTCATCGTCTGAAATAGGAATGGAGTTTTTCACCGACTCTAGTTCCTGAATCCAGAATCACATAGAAAATATATTCTATCCTGTGCATATAGAAAGTACATTAGATTCAGATTCTGAGCATACAAGTGGACTTGAATGCACTCGGGTGTGTACTGAGATTGCAAGTTTCCAAGTTTCATTCTGACATCACTACTTATTTGTGGAATAGCATACAATGGTATAAACCATCCGTATATATATTGACATAATACTTGTGGTTTCATACCATTTTGGCACATGAGATACGCGTGCTTCATTGAGGAATTATGACTCTTCGAAAGCTCATTCTGGAATGTTTAGAAGTCTGTCACCGCGTCCATTAAGCCACGAAGCCTTGGGAAAAGCCATGGCGGGACTCGAACCCGCAATCTGCAAATGGTTTCCAAGCGCAGTTCATTCTCATTCTGGAAAGTTACAGAAGTTTTAAATTAGTGGCAAATAGTCATCAACAAGTCACAATTCTGTCGGCATTGAAATGACACATTCATCATTCATACTTCTTTACCATGACAAGTCCCTGAATAGTGTATGCACAAAAATAAAACGGACATCATTGAGATATGTGACCATGTACTGAAGAAGATTCATATGCACACATATCACTAGGCGATGCCATGTTCTAGTCACAATGAAATGACATTCCGGACAGCCATTCATCAAGGACGGAAATACAGCTCGTAGTAAGTTGTTGTCATTGCAGACACTGAATTTGTGAGCCGTTTACGACAGTAGAGAAATGATATTCATATTCTTGATTGAATCTCCATCAGCTTCGGTACCATCACTGGTTTCGTTGTTCATTATGAAAATCATTATCCAGAAACATTGTCTAAGTTGGGCACACTATTGTGACCCTGAACCAACAATGTATGTGGGCTGCAACCCAAGAACTGCATATTGAATCATAGTGAATTGACATTGGCATTTGAAAGCATCTGGCATTCGCCACATTCAAAAGCGTCAGGCATGTTGCCGGTACGACGTTGAGAGAATCAGTGTTCATATTGACATTGTTACCTCGAAAGCACTTGATTCGATGAGTTATCTCAGTCTGATTTTCTATCGGGGCCATTTTTCACATGACATATTAATTGAATGGCATTCTCCATCACCATCTGATTGGTTTGATACACCTCTTTTTAAAGGGGGAGGAAGGAGTATAGATTCATTCATTCTTCATACAGCTTTTACATCATTTTGATTTTACATCATTGTGATTTTGCTTGGAAGATTAAATAGAGAAATCTTATGAAAAGTTCCAGCATCTGTGTATAGCAGTCATGAAGTTTGATGACACGGTACATCATTCCGATAAAACATCAAATGACGTCTTTGACTTACTGACACATGAAGTTCATTATGAAGAAATCATAGATGCATATTTCTCCAGCTCTATCATATTATATGAAGGGCACTGGCATAGGAGAACGATGGTTGTTTAAATGTGAATAAGCTATATTGTAAGCTTAAGACCATTACTTTGACGTCAACAGCCTGAGATGCTGATTGTTGGATTTCAAGAGCTGAAGGATTCGTTGAATCGGCCTTGGTAACATGTGTCATGATTGATGAATTGTTAATCCATGGTTTTCCCCCACATCTAGAGAAGCTGGCGCACAAGTTGATGCCAGTGTCTGAAGGGAAGCATCTGAGCCAAAGGATTGCCAGTTGTGCCATTCAGGCATCGAATTCCATAACAGCAGAGCCGAGTGAGTGAGATCCGCCGCTCTAGCTATTTGCCCGTCATTCCTTCTAGGTTCATGACAAGACACAATTCATCAAAAGTCATGCACCAATGCATTCGTCATATATATAGTTGCACAGTTTGTGTCTGAATGCAACCCCATAGAGGTTAAGCATCTAGACAGCAACTCTAGCCAACAAAAAGCCTTTCTGTCTTCAGATATCTTGGGCATTCTCATTTCTAGCTCCCTTGTGGTCAAGGAAGCATCATGCATGTGCCACGCCGGGAGGCTGCTCCTCGAAGCCGCACACTTGAGGCGAGCCTTACGAGACAGTGACCTTTGACCTGTGGGGCGTCAACCCCTTATCAAATCCTGAACACTTTTTAAAACGTTGATTAATTTATCATGATGCAACTTAGGTGGGATTATAAGTTAATGTTATAATCACATTGTCTACGTATGCTGAAGGCATAACTGCCGCATATGGTCACGATAGGTCGTAGCTTCTATAACATTGTGGCTTCTGAGTCAATAAGCTGATAGCCGATGACTTTGGCCAATGATTGCCGACCGAATAATAATCAGGGCTGCATCCCAAGAACTGCAGGGCTGCATCCCGAGAACTGCAGGGTTACATCCCTAACATTTTTTACCCTGCATCAAATTGATATGACAGGAGCGGGAATTGATCCTTCCTTGCTGAGGTGTAGTGAGCCTTGTACAAATCATACCCTTGTACAGATACGCATAAATGCGGGTACCATATCTGTGGATAATAAAAGCTGCTATATTGCCTTTGCCAGACCGTAATTTGTCATTCGGATCTTATGGCCAGTCATTCTGAACTGCCGGAATGTTCTGAGGTAGATGGAGCTGTGATCCTGAGTCGTGCTTGACACACATGACTAACACGAATTCACATTAGTGTGATTTGTCGGCAGACCACTGACCTGGCTTGCGGCAATAGCGCAACACACTGGACCAAAAAAGGAATTTTGCAGACCGGGTGAGGATTTAAAGCGGACTCATTGAGACCCTCCGATATCTCGTAGCAGCGCAATCTCCGACTGCATTAAAAATCTTATCCATTCCACCGTTGATACTCCAGAGCAGGATGGAGGGGTGGAAGGGTGGATGCACTATATCGCCGTGCATCGTTCGTTAAATCGTCGAAGCATCGTTCGTTAAATCGTCGATCGGCATGCGCATATCTCTCCGTAACGTAAACCTCGGACAAGAGATACCCTGAGCGTCACTCTGAAATACGAAACGCCAAGCAATCAGGGGGGGCGGCATCCTAAGAACTGTATAGCGTGAGGGTTTAAAGTGGACTCCTCATAGAGACCCCCCGATATCCTAACCCTGAAGTACTATAAGTAATATATGGGGGGCTACGTCCTAAGAACTGTAGGGCTTAAAGCCTAAGGTGAGGGTTTAAAGTGGACGCAGTTCCCCCCGATATCCTAAAACACCTTGAGGGACGCCTCATCGGTGTAAGAAGACTGGCCAGTTCAACAACAAAGACATCAAAGACATATACAAAAGGTATGCACCCTATATTGTGAGGTTGTCGCGATTATGAACAGCGCCGTGTCGTGGCGGGTGTCAGGGTGGCCAGGCTGTTGAGGTTCCAGGTGTGAGGGTTGGTGGAGAAGGGCGCGCGTAGCGGTGTCAGGGTGACGGAGCTGCTGAGGTTCCAGGTGTGAGGGTTGGTGGAGTTAGGGCGCGCGAGCTGTTACGGGGGAAAAATTTTGTATATATATGGAAAGTGAAAGGTTCAGGAAACAGGGCAAAGTTGTGAAAAAGGCCCCCTTCTGGGAGTGTCAAAAGTGCACGGGACAGTTGAGCATCCCCAAGGGTCTTGACAGGCAACCTGACGAAAAGGTGCCGGGTCAGAGCGGAGCCCTAAAGGGGAAGGCGAAAAGGGGCAACTCCAGCTCGAGAGCCACGCAACGTTGGACAAACGGGCTGTTGGGCCCGACTCCAAAAGGGATACCAAGGTCCAGCAGTCAGCAGATACCAACCTCGCAACTCGCTCGGGCTGGTTGAAAAGGTTGAATTAAGCCCCTGCGTTGGGCCAACCAGCCCGAGTGGGGATGCCCAAAGAAGGTGGCGGCAGTCGGCGCTGAATTCGTGGGGTCGGCTCAGACCACAACAGCGAAAGAACACAGTCGGGCAAAGTTTCGGAATTCATGGTGTCCAAGCAGCAAAGGAGTGTGGTGAATCCACTCTGCGTTCATACAGCCGGAGCGCGCGTGAATGCACACTTGACAACGGTCGCAGCGGGGTCCGAGCAAAAGAGCCGTTGACTCTCGGGAGTTTGAAAAGTCGTCAGGAGTGTTGAGCGGTGACGTCGTCAGAAGCGGTCGAGCTTAGCCGAGCGTGCTGAATTTCCAAGTTTGAGCTGAATTCAAGTTTTTGAAGCGGAAAGCCGCTGGCCGTCTCGGCGTCGCCGTGCACCTTCTCAACACTCCTAGGGTGGGAATTCACAGGAGTGCGGACTATCGCGCCTCACCTGAGAATTCCCTAAGGAACTTGGTAAAGAAAAGTAGTCGTAAACGACGAAGACGATGCCTTCGTACGAACACGTAGAAGGCAGCAGCAGCGGCGTTAGTGAGTGGAGCTAAAGCTGAGCTGCGGCCCGCACACATACCGCAAACGCACGCACACAAGCATGAATTCAGGGTACACTTTTCGCGCGCCTGTTTTGTTGTCGTGCGGTGAATTCAGAGGTGCTCCAGACTTCTTAGGTGCATATCGGGTCCCTGCACGACTGTCCGTTCTTTGCAAGAAAACCCGAAAAGCGTACGCTCAGCACACGGCGTCTCGGGCTTACCTCAACTGCGTGGAGCTGTGGCCTCTAGCGCTGCGGATTCGCCTCTCGTTATGCGAGTGTGGATCTACGCCTAACCGGTGTGGTCGCGCGAGCGGGGTTGCGGGTTCGGGGGTACTGAATTCAGGCTATGCGCTAAGTGAGGAGCGCGTGTCAGACGAACTGTCCCTGGCTGATTCAAACAGGCGCTTAGTGCGTGGGAATTTGCAGAGTCGCTGTAAATTCAGCGAGGAAATATAAATATTCGATACAAATTTACGCAAGGCCAAGATGATTTTGAAAGGTTCAGTGTTATCTGCAGAATGTTTTGAAATCGTTTCTATTCTCTTTTAAAGCTCTTTTCCTACAGCTGCAGCTAGGCGTTTTGTGACTTCTCGGTTCGCGATGTTTCGCCTTCTCCAATCAGCGATCTGCTTCTTCATTTGAACTGTCGCCAAATGCTACATCCCGTTGGTGACTCTTGAGCTACTACATTCTGATGATGGCTGCTGTTGTGACGTGGTGTCACATGTGGTGCGTCCATGTCGAGTTGCCGTGAACGTCTGCGCTTGGGGCGCGGTGCAGTGCTTCGCGTCTGTACCCGTCGGTGTTGCAGGTGCCAGCGGTGATCCGGTGCGGCGAGTAGGAGATTTCGTCCACGTGGCGCGGATGAGGCGCTGTGGTGCCTGTGATGTTCCTTGATCTTCACGAGGCCGTAGATGGGCTCAGCCAGGCCCGGCGGGAGCCGCGCCACGCCCGGCGGACTGTTGCCCCGGTTGTGCGAGCAGGGGCAGTTCAGAGAGAAAGCATTTTGTAGAACAGGAAATGGGTCAGGGCGAATGTAGCTCGAGTTTGGCGTTGGTGTCGTACGTGGTGACGTGGCTGTCGTGCTGCTGAATAACTGACTGGGGTGTTTTGGGTAGATGTAACGGCTGATACGCCATGGGTGGTGCCCGTGGCTGCTGTGCGATGGTGCTGTTGTCGTGACGCATCGTACTGTACTGCGTTGGCGTGTTTTGGGTGTAATTGAGATGCGTGACCAGCGTCATCATGCAAATAACTGATTATGAGGAAGGGGTGGTCTGGGGGGCGCCGTACTGATCGCGGGTTTCACGGAGTTTCGACTCGCGACAGGGGATGTGACTGTGAGGTTTACTCCTGTAAAGGTGGCAGTCAGGAAGGCTCGCCCTTGGACGTAGGTGCTGGCATCTGCTTTCCTGGTGGTTTGCTGAAGCAAGATTTACATTGGGCTGACGTGGGTTGCTGGTGGTATCTGAGCGTGAAATTGGGGCGGTGGTGTGGCTGGTTATAAATGCTGGTGGTATCTGAGCGTGAAGTTGGGACGGTGGTGTGGCTGGTATAAATGCTGGTGGTATCTGAGCGTGAAATTGGGACGGTGGTTTGGCTGGTATAAATGCTTGTGGTATCTGGCGTGAAATTGGGGCGGCGGTGTGGCTGGTATAAATGCTGGTGGTATCTGAGCGTGAAATTGGGCGGTGGTTTGGCTGGTATAAATGCTTGTGGTATCTGAGCGTGAAATTGGGGCGGCGGTGTGGCTGGTATAAATTGTGGTATCTGAGCGTGAAATTGGGGAAAAGCGATGTTGCGGAGTGGGGGAAAATGGTGACAACTGGGCGCGGGCGTGGGAATGACTGTCTGGGAGGTGGCAGGGAAGTGGCGAAGCTGAGAGCGCAAAGGGGAGGGAAGGCCTTTGTCGGGGCTGCGAGGGGGCCCCCCCCCGGCCCCAGGGTTGGGCGTGTCTATAGTTGTGACAGCTGTCGCGATTATGAACAGCGCCGTGTCGTGGCGGGTGTCAGGGTGGCCAGGCTGTTGAGGTTCCAGGTGTGAGGGTTGGTGGAGAAGGGCGCGCGTAGCGGGTGTCAGGGTGGCCAGGCTGCTGAGGTTCCAGGTGTGAGGGTTGGTGGAGTTAGGGCGCGCGAGCTGTTACGGGGGAAAAATTTTGTATATATCCCCCCCCCAGCTGAGGGCGTACTGGGCAGGGAGCCTTCTGCTGGTTGGGACGGGGAGAGTGCGATGTGTTCGTCGGGGTGGGGAGCTGGTGTGGCGGAGTGTGGGGTGGGTTGGTTGTGGCTGGTCGTGTGGAGTTGGGGGTGCGGCTGCGGCTGGGGGCGCGCTGATCTCGAAGTTCAGTGGCAGGGCGGTTGTGGCTGTGGGCGTGTTGTTGTCGTCGTTGACGGCGTTGGAAAAAATTTTGTATATATCCCCCCCCCAGCTGAGGGCGTACTGGGCTGGGAGCCTTCTGCTGGACGCTGCGGTGGTGGAGCGTAGGGTAGGCTTGCTGCGGTTGGTTGTGTGGAGCTGGCTGAGCGGCTGCGGCCGAGGTGCGCTGACCTCGAAGCGTAGTGGCTGGGTGGTTGTGGCAGTGGGCGTGTTGTTGTCGTTGTGGCTGGTGTTGGGGTGTGGCATTAGGGCAGCGGGCTTGGTCTGGGGAAAACTTTTTTCTTTTTTTTTCTTTTTAGGGGAACGTTGCGTTGGGGCGGATGAAAGCGTGGGCGTTGGGGCTTCTCGGGGAGGTTGTCAGGGGCTGTGGGGTTGGCGTTGGGGTGAGTGCCTAGGTGTGAGGGTGCGCGTCGCGGTGGTTGTGTCTCGGTGGTGGTGAGGTCGTGGGTTGGGCTAGAAGGACATGGAGCACGACGCGGCTTGTGGCTTGAGTCTACGCTGCAGCGTGGTGGCGGTGTCTGCGATGATGAGCCACACGTTGCGCCTGCCGAGTGGGCCCTTCTGCTTGCAGAGCAAGATGCTCATACGTTGCGCGGCGGCTAGTTCCCACAGCCAGCTGCGTCTGGCCGTGTGCGCGTCGAACACGTAGTGCAGGGGCACGTGAGCGCATGTCAGCTCCCTCCCCATAGTCAGTAACGGCAGGGCGATGTCTAAAACTCTGAAGGCGGGGCTGGTGACCACGACGTTGTAGCTGTCCATGCGCCTGACGTTGGCGGGCTGTAGTGCGTCCACTGGGGTGCTGGTGGCCATGGCGGGGTTGATGTCTGAGGAGTGCGTGGGCACGCCGCGGGGGCGCAGGGCTGCTTCGATGGCGCCCGTGCCGGCATAGGGGTCCCACACTTTGTCGGCGGGATGCCAGGCGACGTGAGTTGCCAGCTGTTCGATTTCGGAGGGGGTGGTGACCACTAGTTGTGTTCCCCATTGCTTGGCGCTGGTGTGCTGGCATTCCGCGTTGGTCATCGGGTGACGGTGTGTGACCGTGTTGGGGTTGGCAGCGGCGAAGTCCACTAATTCTTGGGCTTGTTGGCGTACGTGCTGGGTGAGCTTGGTGATGTGGGCGGGGTCCCAATGACCAGGTAGGAGGGTAGCCGTGGCGCGCAGCATGTTCTGTCTGTCGCCGAGGTCCCAGGTGCTGGGAAGGCTGTCAAAGGGCGTGGGCAGGATGGTTGAGCTGGGTGTGATTTTTGGGATGGCTGCCAATGCGGTGTGTAGGGCGTGCCCTGCGGCGAGCTGGGGCTGGGCCACTGCCTGCTTCTGCGGGGCCGTTGCGTTGTCAGGCAGCAGGTACTGCTGCAGTTCTGCCAGCGTGAAGGTCTCGGAGTCCCCGTCGTCGTACTCGCATTTAAGTGCGTAGGGGCGTTCTGCGGCTCCCAGCCACCGAATGGTGCCCTCGTAAGGCTTACCGTCGATAACCTTCAATGCGCGCTTTCCGTCTAACTGTTTGCCCCTGTTTTCGTAGGCAGTGAGGTATTGTGGGGAGAGGTCGTCGTCCGGCAGCAGGCCTAGGCAGCGGGGGCAGTACCAGAACTCTTCGTTGGGGACTCGAGTTAGTTTGGGCTGCAAGCACCCCAGGTGATAGCCTTGGTTGCAGTCGTCGCAGAGAAGGATGCTGGCGGGGCGATCAGCCTTTTTGCACACTTGGCAGCGCGCGTCCTCGTTGTCGTCCAGATTGTAGGTGATGGTGGGGTCGACGTCGGGCAAATGGCAGATGGCTATTTGCGAGCAGTGCGCGTTGCATGTGCTGCCGCATCGGCCTTGTAGCACAGCAGTGCCGTCGTCAGGCAGCTCTTTGATTTGCAGTATAGGGTCGCGCGTGTGGAGCTGCAGGCCGTGACTTACACTGCGCTTCAGGAACACGAAGTCGCCCACGCGGAAGTTGAATTGCTTGGGCAGGTACTTTCCTGAGCGCACTTGTGCGTATCGCTCGGTCTGGCGGTGCTGGGCTATGGCGATGTTGCTACCGGCCATGATGGTGGCCCTTTTGACATACTCGGCGCGTTCGAGGTAGCTGGCCGCCATGGCGTCCGCGTCCATGCAGGACTCCAGAGGTTGGCTGAGGCGCTCCTTGATGGCCGGGGGTAGCGTTGGGCGTTGGGCGTATACGAGCTCATATGGTGCGAGGCGTGTGGACTCCTGCGGCGTGGCGTTATATCCCAGCATAATCCAAGGAAGGAACGAATCCCACCGGTCGATGGATCCAGCCTGCTTGCACGCCTTGGTGAGGGCGGCCTTGGTCATCTGGACGATGCGCTCGCTGAGACCGTTGCTCTGGGGATGGGACTGCGAAGTAGTGCGGTGGTCGATCAGATTATCCTTGAGCAGCTGGGCAAATTCCTTTTCCCACTCGCCGCCGTTGTCGGTCACCACCTCTGCCGGGCACCCGAACCTGGCTATGACGTGGAGGGCAAATGCCTGAGCGGTCTCCACCGGTTCCTTTGTGTGCAGTGGGATGAGGCAGACATACTTGGTGAAGTGCTCCACGACCACCATGACGTACTGATAGTTGTTCTTGGCTTTGCGGGGCATTTTGGCCAGATCGGTGGAGAAGCGGTAGTACATGCCCTTGACTTCCAGGGGGTTCAGGTGAGGGGCGTGTTTGTCGAAGGTGGTGCGGTAGCGGGCGCAAGCGTCGCATTTGCTGACGACGTCGGAGCAGGTGTCGTACAGCTTGGGCCAGTAGAATGCGTCTCTCACCATGGCTGCGGTGCGGCGGCGCCCGAAGTGCCCACACCGCTCGTGCATTTGCTTCACAATGCGGTCTCGCTGGTCCACTGGTGGCACAGGTCGCCTTGCCCCGTTGGGCAGGATGCGGATCAGGGATTCTCCTTCGAGTGCGTAGTGCTGAGCTCGTTTGCTGGCAGCTGCGAGGATGTCGGGGGCGTCGGGGCGTTCGCCTTTCAGCCACCGCAGCATTGCTTCGTCGTCGTAGGGTTCTGTCGGTTCGCGGGCCTCTGCCGCCGCGCTGAGGGTTCGTGCCACCTTTTCGCTGGGGAGGCTGGGTCGCGGAGAGCGGGATTGGTGCTGGGAGTCGGTGTGGAGTGAGGGCACGGGGCTTCTGGCGGGTACGAACTGTATGGGGGTGCTGAGGGGGTTTGTTGGGTTGTGTGCTGTGGTGGTGCCATCGCTTGGGGCGGCGCCTAGCCCGGTCTTGTCGTGGGGTCGCTGGCCGCAGCATTCTGGTGGGGGCTGGTGTGCCGCTTGCACAAGCGAGGCTGTGGCGCCAGGCCCGTACAGCTGCCGCAGCTCGGATGCCTCCAATCGTGCAATTCTCTTGATGGTGCTGAGCGCTGCTGCCCATTGGGTCACGACGGCTTCTGGGGGTTCTTCGGGTGGCCTCTCCTCCCCATTGCAGTGAAGGGAGGAAACCTTGGGCGTGGTGTACTCTGCGATGGAGTGTCTGGATTCGACTTGCACCCGAGGAGCCTCTGCTCGGTTGAGTAGGTAGCACACGGCCAGCAGGCGGGATACGCATCGGACGTCGAAGGCTCCGCCCAGCATCTCGCCTCGCTCGCGCGCTGAGACGCCGGGCGCCTGTGTGGCTCCGGTCTGGAACCCCATGGCGCGCTCCTTTTCTTCGGGCGTGGGCGGCCCCCACTGCTGTGTGGCGTGGTCCCAGACGGTGCCCTTTCTGCCCTCCCTGAACTGGTAGGAGTCTGCCAGGAAGGACATCATGGTGGGCCACGCCCTCATGGGCTCTCCGCGCGTGTTGCAGGGGTAGTGGCCGGAGGCGGTGTCGTCTGCGGCGTCCTGCTCGGTGCGACCGGGGTCCAGGATGTCCCTTACGAGGCGGCATGGGTCCCGCTCCACGGTGTCAAGCACGGATTGCGCGTCCACGTACCCGGCCATGTTCGTCCAATAATTCCGCAAGCGGTGTGCACGCGCCCCCATGCGTGCTGCGTCGATGGTGATGGGCATGCCAATCATGGAGCACATGAGGGGATGCATGACGTCGCGGACCTCGCGGCTGTTGAAATTGTGCTGTGCCGCCACGCACTCGATCATGTACGCGAACTTGTCGTGCCCCGCCAGGAGTTGCAGCTGCCCCAGCACGCGCACCACGTCGTACAGCACTGACGAGTGCCGCCCTTTCAATCCTTGCAGGGAACCAGCCGCAGAGAGGTCCTGGCATTCTGTGCCTACTACGGCGAAGATGTACGGACCCTCGCTGGTGAGGGAGAGGAGGTCGTTTCGTGAAATTCGCCTGAGATCTTGGGGCACGGAGGTGAAGGCGTCGTGGAGGGCTTCCAGAGGGAGTTGCTGCGGGAATCGGTTGTGCAGCTGTACCAACCGATGTTTGGCGACCTGCCGACTTTTCACGTTATTGTCGCAGTAAACGTATTTGGTGACTTTGCCTCCTGCTATGAGCCAGGCCTCCAGACCCGAACACAGGCCTGCGCAGAGCTCGATGACCACTGCTCCCTTGTCGTGCAGGGTGGACACGGTCCGCTGGGGCAGGGGGCGTGTGTTTAGGCTGGTCGCGTGCCCATCCGTACATTCGCCGCACAGCACCCGAGTAATGGGGGTATGCCTTCTGTTGCTCAGGTATGCCTCCACCCAACCGCACGCCTCTTCCCAGAGCGTCGTCGCGTTGTCGTCGAGGGCGTCGTGGTCTTGGGCGTCAATGTGCATGGCCCAATGCTCCCCCAGGTGGTGGCTGACCAGGTCATGGCCTGTGCAGGGGTCGTCTGGCAGCCCACCCACATGGCTCTCGTATTGCCACGATGCTATGGGGGCGACGTCCTGCGTGCTCTCCTCTAGGATGCGCGGGTGTCGCGCGCAGAGGCAGGCGAAAGCGCCTGCTGTCGGTAGTGCGGCTTCCTCCTCAGTGGGGTCCAGACTGGCGCCGGTGGGGTCCACGGACGACTCTCTCGGGTATCGAGACAGTACGTCCGCGTTGGTGTGGCTGCTCCCGGCCCTGTGCACGATGTCGTACTCGAACTCCTGCAGGGAAACTTGCCATCGCAGGTGCATGCCGGTCAGGGATTGCGAGGAGCGCAGCCATGTTAGCGGCTTGTGGTCGGTGATCAAGGTGAACTTGACGCCGTGGAGGTAGTGTCGGAAAGATCTCACGCCGTACACGGCCGCGAGGGCTTCCCCATAGAAGCTGCTGTAGCGCACTTCCGACCGGGAGAGGGAGCGGCTGGTGGCTGCGATGATGACGTCGCGATCCTCGTCGTCCTTCTGCCCCAATATGGCAGAGATGCCAACCCCGGACCAGTCGGTCATAAGGTACAGTGGCCGGCTTGGGTCGTAGGCATGTATGACCACGCCAGGCTCGGTGAGCCGCGCCTTGAGCCGGGCCAGCGCGTCGTCGTGCTCCTTGCCCCAAAGATCCTTGACGTTCTCGTTGCCTTTTCTGAGTAGGCAGTTCAGTGGCCATGCCAGTGTAGAGTAGTCTTCTTTGCCGATGCGCGCAGCCATGATTCGGTAGAAATTCATGAAGCCCAATATGGCCCGGACGCCTCGGACGTCTTTGGGCGTGGGCAGTTCGAGCAGGGCGGCCACCTTCGCCTGGTGAGGCGACAGCCTGCCGGGTCGCAGCAGGAAACCCAAAAACTCACACCCGCCGGCGGCGAAAACCGACTTGCCTGGGTGGCCGCGCAGTCCCACTTTGCTTAGGCGCTGCATGACTGCCTCCAGGTCGGCCAGGTGCTGGCGGGCGGTAGGCGAGGTCACTAGGATGTCGTCGCAGTATAC
Organism: Cymbomonas tetramitiformis; assembly: GCA_001247695.2. Lineage (NCBI taxonomy): Eukaryota > Viridiplantae > Chlorophyta > Pyramimonadophyceae > Pyramimonadales > Pyramimonadaceae > Cymbomonas > Cymbomonas tetramitiformis. The sequence goes on along the minus strand of LGRX02003096.1, from coordinate 8,446 downwards.
CTTGGCGCAGCTGAGTCCGCGCAGCTCGTGCTCGATCACCCGTCCAAACATGGCGGTGCTGTTAGCGCTGCCGAAGGGCATGCGCTTGTAGACGTACTGCTCGGGAGCGGCGCCGTCTCGCGCCCACCAAAAGCATGTCTTGAGTGACGCGTCGTCGGTCAGGACGATCTGGTGAAATCCGCTGCGCAGGTCCAGCTTGGTCATGTACTGGTCTCGACCGATGTCGTGAAACAGGTCTTCGGGCAGCCGTGGAGGCGTGCGAGCTCTGAGTGACAATTCATTGATCCCTCGCAGGTCCAGCGCCACGCGCTTGTCCGTCCAGGAGCCATCCAGGGCCTTCTTCATGGCCACGACGACGTTGCAGGTGTTTTCGCAGTATTTTGGGGCTTTTTCGATGATGCCATCAGCCAGGAGCTTGTTGAAGTGTTCATCGATCAGTTTCCGCTCGGCTGGAGAGAATCGGCGGGGCTTTTGGTAGTGTGAGGCGGACTCGTCTTTGAAGGGGATGTCAAATTTGCCTATCTGTCCTGTGTATCCAGGCAGGTCGGTGGCGGTGGTGGCCATGAAGCTTTTCTCGCGACGCAAGAGGCTGCGTAGGTCCTGCCATTCTTCGTCGGTCCAGGCGCCCTCGCCGTGGAAGCCTGCTTGAGGCCCCATGACGACGTCCAGCTCCTCATCGCGGACGTGTAGCGCCTCGACGTCGTCTTCTCGGCCGAGAGGCATGGCGCTGTCCACCTCACCGGCCTGCGTGGAGAATGTCTGCGCCTGGAAGTGCTGCCGCGGCTTTTTGCGTCGCTTGCGGCCTCTGCGGGCGTGGCGCCGGCTTCTTGCCCTCCTAAGGCCGGCTCTGCGCCGCAGATTGTGGGAGGATGGCGCCCCTCGGCCTTGCCGTTTATTCCGCTTGCTGGCGCGTTTGAAGCGGCTGGGGGGGTCCTCACACTTTGGATTGAGAATGATGAACCGCATGACGGCGTTGGTGTTGGCCAGACGGAACTGTGTCCACGCGTGTATCGCCCTGGCGGCCGCTGCAGCCGTAATGCACCAGTTGGGCACGCTCCTCCATGCCTCTGTCGCCACCAGACACGCCACCTCCACGAGCACGTGTCCTATGCTGTTGGTCTGGACCGTCGTAAAGGTAGTCCAGACGGCTAGCGCGCAGCCAAGCCGTACGCACACTCGCTGTACCCAGGTGCGGGCAAGGAGTTGCAGCACTGCTTTGGCTTGTTGCTGAGCCCGCCGGTTGCGCCTTCCAGCGGACCTGGGCACTGGGCCCCAGGCCTGGATGAGTGCCCACCTCATCCGGGCGCTAAGGGACCGCTCCACGAGTCATAACAGCAGGGGGAGGCTCGGGGAGAACCTCCGCACCGCCCGCCATGTCGCCTCCAGGAGCAGAATGCTGACTGACGCGTAGTGTACTGTGGCCGATCCGAACCACTGGGTCACCAGCACCCCCATGGCCCAAGATGCCATTCCCTGTGTTGTCCAAGCGGCCGCCCCTGCTGTTGCGGCGATCAGGACGGCAGCGGTGTGTTCCAGGCACCATGCGCCGGGTGCCCATAGGCAGGGCGTGACGGAGGCGAAGGTGTACATGCTGGCCGTGCCGAACCCTCTGGCCCACATGGTGGCGGTCGTGACCAGCCCCACTGTGATGACGTTGATGAAGGCGCGTGGTGTTGGCGACCGGGTTGTGTTTTTGGCCACGGCTGTGAGCGTCTGCGTGTGACGGGCTGCGCCAAGCCCCTGCCGCGTGGTGGCGAGTCGTGACCCGTCATTCCACCTGTATGCGGGGTTGGTTGGGGCGGTTGTGGCGTGGTGGCAGCCGTGCTGGGTGGTTGCTGCTGAGGGCGTCTGGAGCATTTGAGAAAAAAAAGGTTTGGTGGTCCAGCTTGCCCAGTCTGTGTTTGTTGTTTTTGGCGGTGGTGACGTACAATTTCCCCCCCCCAGCAATGGGTGGAGAGGCTGTGGCTCGACTGAGGTTGCTGGCAGGATGAAGAAGGTGGTGGGAGATGACGGGATGTCGCTGATGATGTTGGGGGCTGTCAGTGCTGTGGCGGGGCTTGCGAGTGCGAAAACGCACATCATGGCGGTTGCAACCCAGGCGTGCATTGGGATGTGGGATGATCGGGGCCTGCGGCGGGGTGCCTGTACTGCTTGAGGGGCAGGGCGGTGATGCACATCGGGAGGGGCGGGTGATGCGGTGGGAATGGGCCGGAATACTCTACTCAGCCCTACTCGCAACAGGTCGTTGGGCGTTTGTTGAGAGTCTGGTGCAGAGGTTGAATTGCTGCCCACGTGAGTGGGCACTCCGCGCGCATAGTTGTGGTCGGTGGTGCGTGGTGGGGCGGTGGGTGGCGCGATCATGGTGTGCGTTGTGGCTGTCCATTGTGAGCCGTTTGCTCTGAAACGCCGTAAAGACAGCGGGTTGAACCCATTTGTAACTTTGACGGTGTTGATGTACATGAGGGCGGTGGCGTCGCGCACGAGTGCCACATTTTCTGGACGCGTGTCTCCTTGCAGGATTCGGCATGGGGAGTAGCCGCGCAGCACCAGATCTTTTCGCGCGCCCGATACCGCGCAGCGGTCGGGTGGGAAGCGGTGGAATGGGCGGCCGATGGTGATCCCGCAGAATGGGCAATCGCTGGTGCGTGCGGCGTTGTGCAGTGAGCGTGCTGGTGGTGAGTTGGGTGGTGAGCGTCGGTGGTTGCGGGGGTTTGGAGCGGTGGCGGGTGGATTGGGATGGGTGTTTTCCTGGCCATTGGGGCGTGTGTGCAGCACTCGCGGGATATGGTCGGGGAGGCGGTGTGAGGCGTCAGGATTTTCTTGGGGTGGGAGCGCGTCGTCCTCGGAAGGGCTGGAAGGTGTGGTGGAAGTGTTGTCGGGTGTGGAGGAGGTGGAAATGTGGGGGCGACTGTCTGTTGTGAAGTATGAGTGGGGGTTGGCGGATTGGATGATTTGTGGTGATGCATGTGCTGTGGTCGTTGGGGGTTGGGCGGTGGTGGTGACTTCTTCGTTGTGGTGGTTGGGATGGTGGTTGTGGTGGTGGTGGTGGTGGTGGGTTGTTGCGTCATGGTGGTGGTGGTGGATTGCGGTGGCGTCGCGATTGTTTGAGGGTTGAGGAGCGTGTGGGCTGTGATATTTGCGTTGTGTCCTGGCCCAAAATATGGCTGCGAGGACTGCTGTGAGCCCGAGCGTGGTGGCCAGTGCTGTGAGGCTCATGGTGCTGAACGATGAATGGGTGTGGGGCACCTCTGTGTGGCCGACGCTGGACTCCATCGTCGTGGCGGCGGTAGCGGCGGGCAGGGTGGCCATGAGGACGATGGCGCATGCGATCATGGTTGCCCATCCGGGGCTCGAGGCTCGTCGCGCCTCAGCTTGTGGAGGGCAGGCTCCCTTGTCAGGGGTGGGCAAGGGCGTTGTTTTGGGGGGGCGTTGTGGGGCTGTGGGGTCGTTGTTGGTGGGGTGCGCGGGACAGACGTAGCCGGGGAAGCCGATTTCCATGAGGAGGCAAGAGCACCCAGGGGCGTCTGCTGTGGGAATTGGCGGTGTTGTTGTTGCCGTTCCCATAATGTTGGCGTAGGTGCGCTTGGCCCCCTCCAGAGCTGTCGTGCTGAGGGTGGGGCTGACAGCTGCCATCGGGGGGGTTGCTGTGGGAGACAATGTGGGTGTGCCGACATTGGCTTCATTGTGGTTGGCGGGAAGGTCGGCGACGGCGGCGATGGTATGGGCACGACTCGGGGGCGCGTCACTTGGTGTGGTGTGGTGCCTGAGGGGTGCGCGGCCTTGGGTGGGAGATGGCTCCGGGAGAGGGCGCGGGCCGCGGGGTGGGAAAAGCTGCAGGTATTCGGTGCGCGTTAGCGGGGGCTCGTTGCGGTCGAGGCGGTCGTGGTTGATGATCATCTGGTGCCTGAACTTCCTCAGTGCGATGGGCATCTTGCATCGAAGGCTACCTGCCCTGTTGGGTACTGGTGGCTGGGTGATCCATTTGTCGTACATGGAGGTGTTGCCGGTAATATGGCAGGGCAGTCTGGGGTGGTGCCATGGTCGAAGGGGTTCGTGGCAGATGTCGCACTGGTCGCTGGGGCAAGGTTCGTGGTGGAGGGGAGAAGTGGGTTGCGGGGCTGGTGCGTTTGTGGGGTGAGGGGAGGGAGTTGGGATCGGTGGGCTCAGGACGGCGGGGTTGGGTGTTTCGGGGGTATCACTGCTGGGGTGGAGGTTCCCGTACTGTTGGCGGAAGGATACGCGCGTCAGTGGTGCCTGGCCGGAGGTGGTTCGGCTGGTGTTGACGATGAGCATGAGGAGGGGCATCAGGTGGGAGGGGACTTTGCCGTCGCTGACCCATCGTGCGTAGAGTCCAGTGCCCCCGCTCAGGTGGCAGGCCTGAGGTCTGGCGACGCCTTGGCAATATCTCCTGTTGCAGAAATGGCATGCCGTTTCTTGAGTGGTGTCGTGCCATGGTGCGAGGGTAGCTGGGGTTAGCGGCGGGCCGGTCTTGAAGTGGGCGAATGGCCAGGCGGGCGGGCAGGCTCTCTGGAGCCCGTGCCACTTGAAGAAGGCTGCTACGCCGCAGGCGGCCACGCCACATATTCCGATGGCGATCAGCAGGGGTGTCGTGGCGCTGCAGGAGGAGGCTTCGCTGATGTTGGAGCCCTCGTCGTAGGCCTGAGCGGGGTTGAAGAAAGAGGCCAGGAGGACGAGGGCGAGGAGCGTCACCAGGGCTGGCCGGAAACGGCTGGCTGGGCGGCGGGCGCCCATCAGGGGGTGTGGGACGGCTCGGACGGCGGCCATGTTGTCCAGGTGGGCGGACCACTCTGCCCCCCCCCCGAACCGTGCTGCGGGCCTCGGCGCGGTGTGGTGGTCCTTGAACACCTTGAGGGGCAGATAGGCCTTGCTCTCGAAGTCGCCGCGCTGGTTATGGGGGTGGTATGCCAGTGCGGCTCCGCGCCCCGGGGTGGCGGGCAGCACCCCAGCGGACATGGCGTGCAGGATGTCCACGGATAGTAGGACGTCGAAGCTCACGGGGGATGATGGGCTGATGCCGGTCACGTCGGCCAGCACCATCTCGTTGGAGGTACCGGGGGCGATGACGAGCATGAGCTCACCGGTGCCCCACTGGCGGTGCTGCTGCGCCCCACCGCTGCCCATGCTGGTGTCCACGGTGGCCGTGCTGGAGTGCACCTTGAGGCCCAAGGTCTCCTGGTGCACCTTGTTCATCACGAACAGCATTGAGCCGGTGTCCACGATCATGACGGATAAGGTTAAATACTGCCCCGTGCGCTGGCTCATGACGAGGATGGATTTTTTTGGGTCGTCGTTGCAGAGGGTGTAACACACAGCCGTGCGTGTGAACCACTTGTTCATGTCCGGGCTCATCTCCTCGAACGCCTTGGTGGTAAGGCGCTGCAGCTCCGCCGGGGGTACTTGCTGGTGGTTGGCGGTGGTGGTGGACAGGGCCGCGGAGAGGCTCTGAGGGGGGTTGTCGTGGTCCTCCTCAATCCAATCGGTGGTCTTCATGAGCACCATCGCGGCAGCGGCGGGGGTTTGCTCGGGGATGTGTTCCTCTCGTCCTCGTACGACGGCGGGAGCTGCGGGTGTGGGGGGCGGCGGGCTGCCCATGCGGCGGAATGACGCAGGGATGTGGCGGTGGTTGACCATGCTGCGGGCCATGTATGAGTGGTGGTGGATGGGGTGCAGTGCCTCCTGGTAGGGTGCCGTGGGAGAACCTGATGCGCCATCGTCGGTTGTGTTCTCGTCACAGCCTTCGGTGTCGTAGTCGAGGGGAATTTCGTCGTCGTCGCTGTCATCCCCCGATTCCATGCCCGGGCAGTCGTCGTCCTCATCATCGTCATGGTCGTCGTCGCTGCTCACGAGGTCGATGACGCCGCTGGGTGGTAGCCAGTTTTCGGGGCGCTCGCGGTGTGACATGCAGCATGTTGGGAGTCCGTGCTGGTCGTGGGCCAAGTCGTAGTGGCATACTCGGGGGTTGCCAATTCTCATTGGCTTGCCTTTAGGTCCCATGGGATACTCTGGCCATTCGAAGTGGATGACTGCGTATGCGATATCAAAGGTGTCCACGGGGGCGTTGCCGGAGGGAACATGGCGGCGTAGGGCGTTAGACATGGCAGCCTTCTCCCTCGCCACGCGCCGTTCTTGCGTTAAGGTCGATGGCGGCCTAGCGTCGGCAATGTCGTTGTCGCGGGGAGGCGAGGGTGGCGGGCTATCGGGAACCTGGGTGACCAGATGCCGCGTGATGACGGGGCTGTCGGGTGATGGAGAGGGGCTCTTGGGACTGCTGGGATAATCCTCGGGGTAGCGGTCGGGGTAGTGTTCAGGGATGTTGTCAGGGGCTGGGCTGTCGGGAGAATATGGGGGGCTGGTGGGTGACAATGAAGGGCTGGTGGGGGAATATGGAGGGCTGTCCGGGCCTGGCCTCCTGGGTGAGCGAGGGGGGCTGTCGGGTGCAGGGCTGGCAGGGGAATACCAGTAGTGGGTTGGAGTGGGGCTGACGGGTTCTTCGTGATGATCGGGCGCCTGCGGTGCTCCCTCGTCGTGGGGGGCGGGGGTCGCGCTGGCGGTGGGGTCAGGTGTGCCCCTCAGAAAGGGGTTGCCGTGCTTCATGAGGGCAGCGTACGAGTGGAAGTGTACGATGGTGTCTGCTGGTGCTGCGTCGTTGGGCGGGGTATCGCTGGAGCTGTGCTGCCCAGCGTGGTGGGTGTGCCGTGCGTGAACGTGCAGCCCCGGGGGCAGTCGCGCGGGGGGTGGCACGCTGTGGTAGTCATAGGACTGGGCGTGCCATGTGGGGGCGTCGCCAGTGGGGGCAGTGTGGTTGGTGGAGCGGGGGTTGCTCTCCTTGCCGCCGTACTGCCGGTCAAACTCCGTCTTGGTCAGCGGGTTTTGGCCCTTGGCGACGCGATCATAGTTCACGATCAGCTGGTTCGTCAGGTGTCGTAAAGCGCTGGGCATCTTACCCTGGTTGACCCAGGCGTCATATAAGGTAGTTTTGCCGCTTATGTGGCAGGGCAGCGTGGGGTGATGGAAAAGGTGCAGGGGTTGGTGGCAGAAGGTGCAGTCGTTGTCGTTGGGCCCACCGAGGTTCTCGCTGCACACACCGGTCACCGTGCGGGTCGTGGCTGCTGCGGGCTCCGTGCTGAAGGAGGATGCTGGGGCCGGGAGCGTGAGCTGCCCAAGGAGTTTCCGCCCCGCGGGGTTGAGGCCGGATGGGTCGAAGTTGCTGCCTGCGGACCGCGGGGCTGGCAAGCGTGGGCGGGTGCTGTCGCTCCTGGTGGTGGAGGTGCGCGGTGGGATCAGCGGCGGCGTCGGCACACCAAAGTTGTGCTTGTGCTGGCCGGTGATCAGCATGTTGGCCAAGGTGGACTTGGTGGGTCCCTCCGCGTATGCCCCCACGTACTGGATCAGGTTCTCCTGCTCGAGGTTGGCCTTCATGATCTTCGTTTCCAGGCTCTTCAGCTTGGTGTGCACGTCTTGCGCCACGTCGGTCACCTCGGTGAGCGTGTGCTCGTTGGTCACGTTCATGGACTTGCTGAATCGTTCCCGGACGATGCCCGCGAGGTGCTCGGGCAGGGCTTGAAGCATGAACAGACCGGCCGTCTGCAGGCTGATTACCTTGGAAGTGGAATCGTGGGGCAAATTGACCCGCTCCATGAGTCCCACCAGGCGGTCCCGGAGGGCGCTCGGGTCTTCACCAGCCAACATCTTCAAGTTTTTGATCTCGTCCTGGGCGGCCTCGGCTGACAGATCGGCGCACTTCAGCCTCAGCAGGAAGAAGAGTACGCGCCATGCGGCGTCCCAGTCGATGTCCTGGCCGGTCAGCACCTGGAAGTGGTCTTCCCGGGGAAACGTGATGGGCTCGCACATGTATCCAGTCTGTGGCGGGTACGATTCGGTCTCCTCCATGATCAGCTGAGGCAGCGTCTTGCTTTCGCTGTTTGGGTTCAGCACGAACCGACTGATGACGCGGGTGGCGGCCTCTGTGCTGTTGAAGATGGCGGGCAAGGAGCCGAACAGTTTGCCCTTGAGTTTGTTGATCTCGGCGCGCGTGAGCTCATCGTCGCGGTTCGCGTTCTTTTCGAACACGAGGTTGCTGACGAAGGCACTGAGCTCATGGGCCAGACCGGTGAAGTCGCCGTCGGACATGTTGGCCTTGGTGACGACTGGTAGTGATTTTGGTTTGGAGGACATGTTGATGGTGTGACGCCTGTACACGCAGACCTCACCCCTTAAGCAGGGGGCGTGGGGAACGGCAGCCCCACTTGTCATGCGGTTGCAAGAGTTGGCTGCCGTAACTAATCAAGATCCTGAAATGTTCAGGAGTGGAATTCCACTGTCACGTGGAACTCTCGGCCACAGTTACGCGGCTGGCTGTTGGGACCACTGTCACGCGGTCGTCCTGAAATTTTCAGGAGTGGTGTTCCACTGTCACGTGGAATTC
>LGRX02003095.1:0-32314 GCA_001247695.2 Cymbomonas tetramitiformis | reverse complement strand
TGAACCGCATCCGACGCCTCCTCGTCGATTTCCATATATTGCACATAACATCACCGCTCTGCGGAGGTTGCCCATTTCCTACCTTCTCTTCTATATTATTTTGGGTCGGTTTTGGACAACTCGCATCCACCGTTCGATCTACTACGGCGGTGGACTGCATCCTACGCCGCTCGATCTCTTTCTGCTTCATCGTCGAGCGGCGCACCCCCCCCCGTTCCCCCGTGCCCTCCAGATGAATGTTGCTTATTTCCTCCGTCTCTTCTATATCATTTTGGGTCGGCTTATTTGGACAAGGCAAGGGGCAACTGGCATCAATCTTTCGATCTGCTGGGGCCCATATCTGACGCCTCCTCTCAGCATCTCTCATTGCATCACCGTTCCCTCGTCCCCTCCTCACGACTGTTGACCACTTCCTACCTTCGGTCTATCCACTGTGCGCTCATGGTCGCCTGAAGATGCTGGGCTCGATTTCTGACGGTTTGAAATGCAATTGATGTATGCAATGGTGAAGTCGTGCCCCCGAATAGTATTTACGCTTTATATTGATCTCCGCAATACATGCTTACGGACTGGTCCCATTTTGCAACTTGACGTTGATTGGGACGGATGAGTGAGCCGTCGTATCCTCGAAGCAGAAACGTATTAGAGGCTGCAGAAGCGACTCATGGTGTTGGGACGGTCGCGCGTTTAGCAATGAGCAGCAGGGAACCTTGACTCGGAACAGATTTCCATGTCCTTTTCCAACAACCGAATTTCGTAACCCAGGGTGTCCTTTACGTATCCTTGCAGGTCTCACGCGCCGGAAACGACTTATGCAAAGATAAATGACTAATCTTCTGCACCCGCAGGCAAAAATGACCTTTGCACCCGCACACTGGAATGACTTGTGCATTTGCCAGCAGAGATGCACTAGATATTCGAGGAAACTAGACAATACTATATACATTATATAATAGACATAAAGACATGGACCCCGCGACTCTGCGATCAGGTCGGTCTTGCATGCATGCGCTTCAAATCGTTGTGATAGCTGCTCGAACACACGCACGGGCAAACGGCGATCCCCGTGCACAAGTGCCGTGGTTGGCGGGCCGGAACTCGTTGAGAGACGTCACCTCCGCGGCCAGAAGGTTCCGAATGTGAATTTTGTGGATGCCGCAAGACTTCACTCGCTCCAACCGGTACGCTCCTTCGACTCCATCATCAAACGTAAGGCGGTGGACATCTTTTTTCACGAGGCATCGCTTGAACAATTTACCGAAGTGGAAGAAACTCCCCGGACTGCGGTTATCGAAGGCTCCCAGAGTCTCGAAGACGTTCTTCGCTAGGTGATACCCGTCCGGATCGCGGGAGGCCCACTTCGGACTCCGTAGATGTAACAGGTGCGCACGCGCTTCGCGCAAAGAGATCTGTCTGAACCCGAACGTGGCGTACCAAGCTCGGAGCACGCCTTCCACCTTTTGCGCAGTGTCGCCCACGCTCTGCCAGACTTCTGCGGATACGCTCACGGCGCGAACCGCTCGTTTCCGTTTGCGCTCGCTCGACGAGGCGATCGACGCCTTCGGCGACGACGGCGGAGCCAGAAAGGCGCGACTCGATGGTTCGTCGTGCAATTGAGAGAGGATGGCTCGCAAGCGACTCTCCGGAATCGTTACGCTCACCAGCCTCTCTTGAGGGTGCGCGTTGCTACCGGCGTCGTCAACAGCAGGGCCGCCCGCCCCCCCACCACAGTCTTGTTGGTCGTCGCTCGTCGATATAGTTGCAAGATCGGGATGTTGTTCGATTTCACCATCGCTATCGTGCATGTCGTGCACGCGCATAACGAGATCGGTGCTTCACACGCTGTCTGCAATATTTCGGGCCCCTACCTCGTATTATCCGTGGCGTGTCTGCGGCAATGACTTAGTTATGATATGTCGTATCGAGGACGCCGTTACGTGGACGGCTTAATGCTTTCGTGCCAAGCGTGCTGTGACGTGTGCCCTTGTGCTCTTATGCACGCGACTATTGACGCGGTATTTATACTTCGGCGTACGTACAGACGCGTGGGGTGATTGGATGCTGCCAGAAGAGGCAAGTCGCACACGCACCGCGTAGACAGGCGGCCAACGTTTTTAGTGATTCTGTGCGTGCGTCGGCGGTACACGCAGTCCCCCGACATTTCACGCGCACGCAGACCTCAAAAATTGGGTACACGCATGGATCACAAATTCGGTGCACGCGCGGATTCCGCGTTTCTGGTGGGCACCCGGACCTGGGAACCTCGCGCATACCTCCCTCGTAATGTCAGGTGCACGCGCGGCGACCCAAAAAATAATGGGGTGCACGCGCGGGGCCGAATTCTTTAGTACGCGCGCGCACTACACAAAGTGTCTACGCGCGAGCGGACCCCACAACTTTGATGCGCTCGCAGACCTCGAGAAACGAGTGCAGGCGCGGAGCGTTTTTTCGGTGCATCCGCAGACCCTAAATGTGCGATTCACGCGCAATGCCCAGGGATTTTGTGCACTCGCAGAACCTTAAGTTTATTGGTGTACGACCCACTTCTTTCGCGATGTACCTGCGGAGCCCAGAATGCACTTCTTGGAAAATGGACGCACGCGCGGAACACAGTCTTCGGTGCGTACGGCCGCGGATCAAAATCTTTTTGGCGCAAGCAGACCTTGAAAATACAACGGGCACGCGCGGACCACAAAGCGCGCGGTACACGCGCACCTCGACTGCATATCGCCGCCACATTTGGTGTGATGTATAAATACACCCACCCATGCGCGGCGCAGCACCAGGGCATCGGGGCATACGGCGCGGATCCCTCATCGGTCGCGCGATACCGTCTGCCGTCGAACATCAAGCTGCACGGACGATTGATTGGATATAGTCGTGAACGTTGCTTCCCCAAAATTCCTCGCACCCGCACTATACGTCACGATCATGCAAGTCCACAAACGCCCGCGCGCGTGCGGTCCCTCCACGCCTAGCGACGACACCGTGGTGGTGGACGTCGGGGGGCGTGAATTCAAGACCCGTAGGGCCACGTTAGGCTTGAGCGAGTACTTCGCCAATGTCTTCAAATACGACGCCGAACCATCCGCAACGCAATCGCATGTGGTATCTGTGGATCGAAGCCCGGAGCTCTTCCCGCATGTCCTCGACTGGTTGCGCACGAAAACGATCGATCACGTGGCGCGCCGAGAACTTCGACAGCGGCTCGCAAGCGAAGCGGACTTCTATGGCATACCCAGCCTGAAATGCCATTTGTTCGGGAAAATCGATCCCATGTCCGACATTGCGCGCGAAGCTGACAGGGAGCTGCGCTCGGCGGAAACGAAGGCCCTTTTGGCGTATGATGATGATCCAAACTCTCCAACACGGTGCGATTCCTCGTTGTTAATCGATCTTTTCGACCCCGCGATCATGGAGACGCTCATCAAGAAAGACTCGAAGAGTCTCGAGACGCCCATCATACTGCGGCATCATGCGATATTCGGGCAACCGTCGTCAGAAGCCGACGGCGCGCCGAAGGCCGCGATCGAAGACGAGCTCAGTCGATCTCCCCATCCCAAAACGCTTTTTCGCCGACGCTACAACATGTTCACCGGCGGCATCGTGGAGGCTCTCAAAGACCACACGAATGTGCGCTACGCGGGCGGATCGGTTTTGAAATGCTTGATGGAGGCGCCGTGTGACGAACGGCTGCCCCACGTTCAGACGCTCAGAGGTCTTGAAAACCGACCCGAGCAGCACGACGTGGACATTTTCATCGTGGGCTCTTCACCGTCCGAGGCGCGTGCAACGCTCAGACTCATCGTCGAATCGATCATGAAAAATGCGTTCGAAGAGGACAAGACGCACGTCTTATTGATGCGAACTCAGAGCGCCCTGACCATCTTCCGAGGCTATCCGCTCCGAAACGTGCAAATTGTATTGCAATGCTATCGCACCATGGAAGAGGTGCTTCTGCATTTCGACGTGGACTCCAGCTGCGTGATGTACGACGGTGATACCGTTTGGTGCCTGCCGCGAGCAAAGCGTGCGCTAGAATATCGCGTGAACATGGTCGACACGGCTTTTGACGGCCCCACCTACGCCAGTCGTCTGCTGAAGTACTCGTACCGTGGCTTCTCCGTGGCGATACCGGGATTCCGAAGCGAGCTTGTCGATTCGAATCTGTACACTGGAACTCACTATCGGCAATTGCCCGGAGCGAAGGTGCAGATCACCTACGACTCAGGCATCCGGCGATGCGTGAAAGGCTTGGCCGCGCTGTTGATAATTTCGAAGCAATCTGAAGCTGCCGGTCCGCAACCGGCAGCGATCATCTCGATGTTGGTACCGGTATCGCACAAGGCGAAGAAGCCCGCCCCACCCGCTGGTGGCGAGGGCGGCGAGGCATCGGGCGGATCTGTCGACGGCACCGGAACGAGTAGTCACGAGGAGGAGGAGGACAACGGTGATTGCAGCAGCGGGCGAGGCTCCCTGCTTCCCTATTCCCCCTGCAATAGATCGGCGGCGAATATGAACGCGGCTCTCACATCGAGATTGCGGGGTCTGGGTTACGTTTTGCCATCCAAAAGCCATCCCCAAGTGACGCGCGAAGGTAAGAAGATGAGCTGCGTCTTCACACTCGCTCGCGTTTCGGTGCAGATCGAGGATGATGGGGAATTCGAGTATCGACCGAGCGTGTACCGTCCGCACATATTCGATACGGTGTCCATTATCGGTCGCGACTTCCAGCAGCCCAGCAGCGAGAGTTCAGACGTCACACGAGAACTTGGCGATATGGTCCACCAGGAACGTTTTTTGCTTCCACGATATTTGGAGTTCCTGGCAGCCGGTACACCCAGCATCATGACGACTCGGCCACGCCGTCGACATGACGAGCAATCGGATGACGCGAACACCCTCTTTCAGGACGTGTATGTCTGAAGACGTCCGCTACCCATGCCCACGCTTCCGTTGGTTCATGTATCTATCGTTCCTGTGATGGTGCTGCGTATTTTGGATGTCTCTGCTGACCATTGGCATGTTGCAGCATGAGGATTTCTTGCGGTACTTGCCGGTACCGACTTTGCGGGGGAAATGCACACGTCTCATTGATGGCCAGCACAGACCTCGAGCAACGAAACTTGGACATCAAGTGTGTCCCTAGCATGATCGTGCGTGTGGAAGTGATGTTTTGTGATGATCGGTAATATACATAAAGGTGGATTTAAGTATGTGCTCAAGTATGGTTAAGTATGGGAGAAGATCTTGCGTTATCGACCATTATATAACTTTTCCATCACGTGACCGATTTAATTTTGGAAGTGCCCAGTATGTTTACACTGGTCAGGACGACCTGTCCATCAAATACGAATTTTGAAATTGTTTTGCAAGAATGGGCTTTGCGCAAACGCTACCTCGATTTGGCGATAGACCGAATTGGCAGGGTAGGTGCTCATTTCCTAGAGTGGATTACTGTAACATGTGTTGCCCATCGCTGATAACCAGGCTGTCGCTAAAGATATCCAACCCCCATTTCACCGAAATAATGAATGACTCAATTCACTCTCTGAATCTCACTGGATTATCTAATAACGCGAGGGCGCCATCGCCGTTCGTGGGAGCGGAGGAAACATCGATCGCACCGTGCAAGATGCGGGACGTGCGAAATCCACGGGATTGCGGTTTTAGGGAATGGACATACCGCGAGACGCGCGTCGTGCGGCACGCGCAGCTGGCAGATTGAGTCATCCCAGCTGGTGGTCGCGAGTAGTAGCGAAAGTGCAAACGGCCCAGCAAAGTTAAGACGCCATCCTGCTCCGACACAACGCCCCATAACCCCGCCCCGGCAGTATTAATAGCGAACCACCGTTCAAGGGTAGCGGGGGAATAGATGAGCCCCGCGCGCTTGGTGCTGCTTGAAACACATGGCGAGGACCAAGGCCTTCGCCCGCAAATTGCCGCCCGACGCACAGGTGCGCAGGCTGATATGTTTGGCACACAAGGATAACGCTGCGCGTTTACGCTTGGGCAGATACATCACCGCCGCGGCGCGTGAAGGGTGCTTCGAGAGTTGGTTCACTCAAGCGCGGTCGATCCAGGTGCTGACCGACTCGCAATCAGACACAGCGCGGGAGCTATGGTCCAAATCGCGCGAAGCGAAAAATCTCGTACCAAGACATAATTTGACCGAGGCTGCGACCGATCGAGACGAGTGACACAAAATATGCCGCTCACCCTGCTCCCCTCGTCTTCGAAGCGTGATAAAAGCGGGCGGGAACAATCAACCGAGTCTAAAATAATAATATCGAATCGCACCGTAACACGACTGGTCAATTCGCCGCCACCTAGGACACTCTCCTCGATGATGGCATCTCTGGGACGAACCACGGCTCGTCACGAGAAACGCCGCGCCGCTCGTTCGGTATCGGCCACCCTGCTGACAAAGCGAAAACTATTGGAGGTCGCCGTCGACGTCGACGACGATGACAACGCGAATGAAAATGATCGCGTGTTGCGCTTCGAGGACGGCACGTCCATGGCGGTTGGCGAGTGGCGCGCCATTTTGAGGAGGCGGCCTTGGGAGAGCGAGTCGATCGACGATGCCGCCCGTCGACGCATACTGTCCGAGCTTTCGGCGACAGAGGCGCCGCCCACGGATCTCAGCGAAGTGCTCAGTCGGTCGCGGGACGATTGCGTGGTCCGCGCGTTTTGGCACGAGCTGAGACAAAGACGCCTCCCGATGCTCGCCATGCTGCGAGCCCACAACGCTTCGACCACGGGCGCGCGCAGAGAGGGTCTCTTCAGCTTTTTGGGTGAGTACGACGGAGACAGCGACGTCATAACGATGTTTCAGGAAGCAATACTATTCGAGCATCCCGCATATAACGGCATGCTAGACGCGGTGAACGCGAGTCGTAGATTCGATTATTGCTGATTGGGAACCCTCGAATAAAGTCGTCGATGGCAATGATTCGAAATGTCCGTCGCCGCTTCAGAGGGTCCTCAACGCTTGACGCGTGTTAAGAGCCCGACCTTCAGAACATTAACGAACAGTAAACGAACAGTACTTTAGACGCTCGATAAATTTGGAAATATATATGACACGTTGCAACTATGCTATCCGCATCCGTCGCGACCGCCCTGGCGTGCGTGGTATATTCGTGAAACACAGACGAACCATCGACTTTTGCCTGGTGCATCAAACGCGCATGCATACATACGTGCGTACGGGCGCAGACGCCATTTCTGCGTGCGGGTGCGGAAGCAATTTCTGCGTGCGTGAGCAGAAGTCACATAAGTGTGTTTGGGTGCGGAAGTCAATTTTGCGTGCGGGGGCAGATGTCATTTTCGCGTGCATGTGCAGACGCCATTTCTTCGTGCGGGGGCAGAAGTCACGTCTGCGAGCGGGTGCAGAAGTCATTTCAGCGTGCGGATGCAGAAGTCACTTCTGCGCGCGGGAGCAAGTGTCAGTTCTGTTCGCTGGTGCAGAAGTCATCACTCTCTGCGTGCGGGTGTAAAACTCATTTCCGTGTGCGGCTGTCGAGGTCATTTCTATCTGTGGGTGCATACGTAAATTATGTTCGCGGGGCAGAAGTCACTTCTGCGTGCAAGTGCAGAAGTTATTCCCGTGTGCGGGTGAAGAAGTTACTTCTGCGTGCGGGTGCAGAAGTCATTTCTGCGCGCGAGTGCAGAAGTCAATTCTGCGCGCGGGTGCGGAAGTCAGCACCGCATGCGGGTGTAAAGGTCCTTTCCGTGTGCGGGTGCGATATCACACATTCTCTCAGATAAGATCACTAGAGGTGTCAAGTACTATTTAGCACGATATGCAGGCTACGGCCCTGAACATGCCACCTGGGCCAAAGCCACAGAGCTGACCAGTGCAGCAGACATAATAGCTGCCTATGAAGGCTACACAATATATTAAGCCTATTATTACCTTTACTTCTTGTAATATATACTAATACATGTCGATCATCTATATACCCTGCTCTTAATGTCGTATCATTATGATTGTTGTATCAGGAGCAACGCCGCGCATATTCCGAGTCTATGTTTCGTTAGCTACGCGATCGACGAAGTGGTCAGCTTTACGGTTCCTTCGCACCGTCGAAAGTCTGTGTATCGGATATCCGATCGCGCGCCAACGAGTAATACAAATCGGCGCGACCGCTCAGGAAGTGCAGCGCGTTGCTCGTCTCGTCGTGCGCGTCGTCGCGAGCGATCAGGACGCGGCTCTTCGGCCCCGAGGCCGCGCAAAGGTTCGCGCAGGCGAGCAGCCAGGACCAACACTCCGGCGGGTCGCGACGGGCCTCCGTCGCTCGCGGCGTTCGACGGCACAAGAGGAGGCGTCGGCTCGCCTTGCTTCCCGGCCGCAGCTGGTGAGCGCACACCCAAGGGAAGCCGTCGACGGGCCGCCAACGAGCGCCGTCGGCGGCCACCCACGCCTCGAACCGCTCGGCGGAATCCGCGTCGCCCCATACCAGCTCCACCCGCAACAGGTGAGCGCACTGGAAAGGTTCCGCGCAGGCGTCGGCGCGAGCGGCCAGCCTCTCCCGTTTCGAGCCCGCGTGCGCGACTCGAATCTCGCGCACAATTCCCGCCGCCCCGACGTGCAGGTTCGCGACCCAGCCTCCGACGACGTACTCGTCCGAGCCGTACGCGTCGTCGCTCACCCGCAACTCGTCGTCCCTTCCCCGCTCGCCGCTCAGAGCCGCGCTCAGATCGACCCTTTCCAGCAGAGCGCCCAAACGATTGACGACTTTGGGGTCCGTCGACGCGCCACTACGAGCATCGGAATTTCTTTTGAAAAACCGTTGCAGGGCGGCGGTTCCCGTAGATCTTAGAGACTCCCCGGGGAGGAGCTCGCGATTATCCCACACGCTCACCCGAAAATGCGAAAGGCGGTCCTCTTCCGAAAGCACCTTCCGCAAAATTCTAGCGCACCCGCGCAGGGTGCGGTCGTCCGTCCAGGCGGACGAGAGCCTTACGTACACGGCCCCCGACGAGGCCACCTCCTCGCAGCCCGAAAGCGTGGGGGCGCGTCGTTTTCTGGTCCCGCAGAGTTGAACGCGAAGCAACGGACAACGCGCGTCCACCACCAACCGAATCTCGCACCGGTCGCTCAGAAGGAGGGTCGCCCAATGCGACTGCAAGCGATCGAGCTTGTCGTCGGTGATGGGAAATTTGAGGGTGATCATCTCTTCGAAAGAGTCGCGAAGCGAGAAATCCGCCTCTTCGTCAATATGGATGACTCGCAAGTCCAGATCCTGAGCGTGCGCTTTGACGCAGCGGTCGAACTCCTCCGCCGCTTCGCACGGCTCCTCGATACCCACGGCGAGCAGATGCGACCGGAACCCGCATTCCCGAAAGAGCGTCCCCTCGTCATCGAAAGGGGGCGCCGCCGACGAAACGACGACGCCGAGATTGGCGATCCCGAGCGCGCGAAGAAGGGCGGCGTCCGATAGGAAGGTCCACACGTTGCGGGTCATGTAGACGGCACGAACCGTCTCGGCGCACTCGTCCGTGTTCGGCCATGCGTGAATCCGAATTCGACGAAACACGCCGTGCGATCGCGACGTCGTGTAAAACGCACAAAAAATAAGCTTTCGGGCCTAAATACGCAGCGTCAATACCATTCCCGACGCTGGCAAAAAATCGTACATTTTCTCTCCCTGTGGGGAGAGAAAATTGTCCCGTACAACCTTTGTCCGTGCTCGGCCACGCGTGAATCCGAATTCGACGAAACGCGCCGTGCGATCGCGACGTCGTGTAAAACGCACAAAAAATAAGCTTTCGGACCCAAATACGCAGCGTCAACACCATTCCCGACGCCGGCAAAAAATCGTACATTTTCTCTCCCTGTGGGGAGAGAAAATTGTCCCGTACAACCTTTGTCCGTGCTCGGTCACGCGTGAATCCGAATTCGACGAAACGCGCCGTGCGATCGCGACGTCGTGTAAAACGCACAGAAAATAAGCTTTCGGACCCAAATACGCAGCGTCAACACCATTCCCGACGCCGGCAAAAAATCGTACATTTTCTCCTCTGTACGGAGGAGAAATTTGTCGGGTGTAATTTATCGTTGTTGCTCGCCTACGCGCGTGTTTAATTTCCACCAAACGTAACGTGCGATCGCAGCGTGATGTTCTACGCGCGATGTATAGGCTTCGCGTCTCGAATACGCGGCGTTTGAACAATATTCGGTCGCCAACAAAAAACCGTACATTTTCTCATCACCGGAGATGAGAAATTGGTAACACGTCGCCGCTCGTCCGCGCTTGCCTACGCGCGTGTTTAATTTTCACCAAACGTAACGTGCGAGCTTAGAGTTGTGTTATACGCGTGATGCATGCGTATTTAGTTTCAAATACGCGGTGTCAGATCAATTTTAATTGCTAACAAAAAAATCGTACATTTTCTCATCTCCAGGGATGAGAAATTGTTAACGCGTCACCACTCGGCATTGCTTGCCTACGCGAGTGTTTATTTTTCACCAAACGTAACGTACGAATGTAGCGTTTTGTAAGGCGTGTGAAGCATAGGCTCCAAATTTTTAGTTAATAAACGACAAAAAAAAGTCTGATATTGAAACGATGAAGATTGAATGACGAATGTCGTCGCCTCAGATTAACGCACGCCGAAAGAATCGTGAAAAGCGGGTGCAGAATTCACTGTTCTTCGCGGGTGCAGAAGCCATTTCTGCGTGCAAAGTGCAGAAGTCCTTCTGGTGTGCGGGTGCAAAAGTCATTTCTGCGTGCGGGTGCAGAAGGCACTTTTGCGTGCGGGTGTAGAAGTTACATCTGCGTGCAAGTGTAGAATTCACTTCCGTGCGCGGGTGCGGAAGTCACTTCTGCGTGCGGGTGCATAAGTCACTCCTGCCTTCGGGTGCGGAAGTCACTTCTGCGCGCGGGTGCATAAGTCACTCCTGCCTTCGGGTGCGAAAGTCGTCTCTGCTTGCGGGTGCAGAAGTCATTTCTGCGCGCGGGTGTAAAAATTCATTTCCGTGTGCGGTTGCACAAGTCATTTTTGCCTGTGGGTGCAGAAGTCATATCTAGGTGTGGGTGCAGAAGCCATTACTGCGCACGGGTGCAGAAGTAGTCAGTTCTGTTCCATTCTACACATTTGGGGAGTTTGGGAGTTTTGGGAGTTGGGGAGTTTTACAATGGGAGGCCCTGAAAAAACTGAAAATTTGACCGAATCTAGGGTTTAAGATTTTCCCGAGTGGAATGTAATTTTATTTAATTTTCCGGTTGTTTTAGGGTTTAAGAAATATTCCTGATTTTCAATAAAAAAATCATCTTTTTCAGCCTGAAATAAGGAAGGTTTATGGGGTTTTTGTGTTAAGAAAACATAAATTTTCAATTGAAGTTCTACAATATTTTACGCCTTTTTAAGCTTCAAAATTTTTTCGAAACTCGGTAGCAAAATGATACTTGATACGTCTGATTTTTATGAAATATGTTTTTGGGGGTTCATCGATGAACCCTTTTTTTTTCTTCTAGTTTTATATGAATTTCAGGCCTTTTTGGGTTTTGGGGTGTTTTACAAGGGGAGGCCCTGAAAAAATTGAAAATTTGACCGAATCTAGGGTTTAAGATTTTCCCAAGTTGAATGTAATTTTATTTAATTTCCCGGTTGTTTTAGGGTTTAAGAAATATTCCTGATTTTCACTAAAGAAATTATCTTTTTCACCCTGAATTAAGGAAGATTTATGGGGTTTTTTGTGTTAAGAAAACATAAATTTTTAATTGAACTTGTACAATATTTCACGCATTTTTAAGCTAATTTATTTTTTTTGAAAATCGGTAGCAAAATGATACTTTTTACGTCTGCTTTCATGAATTATTTTTTGGGGGGTTCATCGATGAACCAATATAATTTTTTTCAGTTTTCTATGATTTTCAGGCCTTTTCGGCGTTTTTTTAAAATTTGAAAATTTTGGAAAAAACCCAGAATTTTTCTACACTTTCAGGAATATCTTTGGTTGGCTTTGTTCCTATTTTATGGGGGTTGCCCCGTTTTTTCCCCTTATTTCAGGCATAAAACAGCCGACTACCGCTAGGTCACCAACTCCAGTTACGACGCGCGCCCGGACTTCTCTTAAATACCGAAGAACACGGACAGAAAAAATTAAACACGCAAACACTTAAACGCTTTGGACGCTTGTACTATTCACTAGATTAGAACGCTTGTTCACGTAAAATATAAAGCTTCAAATCAATATTCAAAGCAAAGTTACCGGCGCGCATGTTTTGCCTCCAGAGTTTAACACGACTTCACCCTTTCTTGTGCCCTTCGCCCCATCGCCTACTCGTCTTCGTGCATTGACCAACTACGTTCTCCATTGGTTTTTCACGTGCTTTCGCGGACCACTACTAACCACAAGTCCCGGTGGCCGGCCCCCCAGTTCGGTTCAAAACATACTTCTCGCCAAGATCCCTAACTAACTTTCACATTATCCCTGGACACTCAGTCGCATATTTCCCAATGTGTGGTACCTGTGGAAAAACAATTACGTTAGTCCAAAGCCCAACAAACCGTGCAAACAACAATGTCGCTTTCGTACCTGAGTTACTGCTCTTGAAAGGTCAAGGCCCCAGCTCCAAGCCGTTGTTCCCTAGTTAGTGACAACCCATGTGCCACAACCAGGTCCGTAGGTGAAGGCGGTACATCACAGTAGTTGGGCAATACCGTAGCGCAACACTGGTGGAGAAGACAGAATTGAAACTTGTGGTTTACCCACTGACCATTCACCTTGCGCCGACCCATGACCACCACCCTTGGGCCATCCTTTGAAAGGATGGGCTGGGATTGCTTGTGGGTCTTCGCTGTCACGCAACCCTTGCGGGACTCGGAGGCCGCGCATCTTGCTTTCCTACCGGTACCGGGCACCACCATCCATTGCCCGTAGGCCAGTTCCTCACTCCCGACACGATCGCCGGTGGTGAGGCGGGATCCCAGCGCCGTTAAGATGTCGTCGATCTCCTCCGTGGTAAACCCCGATTGCACGTAAAATGCATGTCCAGGTTTGAACCCCGCGCGGAATAGGAGGGTGGACAGGCACAAGCAAAGCTTCACCGAAGTCGACCTTCCCACGCGAGTCATCGTTTGGCGCCATGAGTAGCATGAGCAGCTGATGCGTTGTTGCGCCGCCCGGGCCAGATGACCAAATATCACCCGCGAGGGTTCACCTCGACCAGAGGACAAGGTGTAACTGCGGTCCAGGAAGCCGTCGTGTCTTCCACGTGCGGTTAAACGGACGGTGGGTTGGCCAACCTGTATCACTTTCAAGCGCTTGTCAGGCTGCAAGAACATGCGAGCCAACATTTGCGCGTGGCCTTTCGTGGTGCTTGTCTGGTACCGCACCTCGTCCAAAGACCTGACGGACACGCGGCGAGTGTCCACGTAGCGATGTTCGGAATGAAAGTGCACCGCGGTCTCCAAATATTGCACCACGAGAGCCTCGTCCACCTCTTGGGAAGACTGCCAAACATAACGGGCGGCCGGGTCCTCGGTGTTTGGGTCGAACTGCCATTGGAACTCCAAAGGGTTCTCGAGGCATGCCCGCACCAACTTGATGGCCGGAGTCGGCGTTCCAGGCTCGTCGATCGTCACCCTAGTCTTAGTCCTCTTCCCCATCGATCGGACTTGGTTTGGTCGGTGACTGCGTGTCTCCGTCGTCACTGGACCAGGAGTGACATATATTTCACGCACCTCCTCAAGGACGTCGTACGCGGTGTGGCGTGCGCGTTGCATGGCGGTGTACACCCTTCGCCGCTCATCGTAGAGGGTGTTCGTGCGGGAGTCCCGCTGGCTGTGGCCACCTTCTCCTACGTGCTCCAACCAGGCGGACTGAGTGATGTACGTCACGTTCTCCAGGTGCAAGAACTCGGAGGCCGGCAGATTCACGCCGATCAGTTTGCCGTCCTTGGAGAAGAGTTGCTCCGCCGGGTTAGCCCCTTTGCTTTGTGTGAAAAGCTGCAGGGTGCGTTCGCCTTCACCTTCGTAAAATAAAACGAGCGAAGACAAAGAGGATTGCACGCTCTTGCTCTCTTGCTCCATGATGAAGTCGAAGAGGCGCGCACGTGCGTCCATCACACGTCTGGGGGCTTGTGCTTCGTACCACCGTGTGAACAGTGTCCGGAACTGGGTCTCCTCGAAACTCTTGTCCAAACACCGAGCGTGTATCCCCATGTTCGCAACGAGGTGCAAGTCACAGCCTTTCTCCAACGAGTTGCCCGCCTCGTCCCGCGTCATGTACTTCTTTCGGTCCTCCCGGCGCATGAACTTGTTGTAGTTCAAGCGGATGCCGATCCAGCCTCCGCCACCCGCGTCACGGACGAAACCGACGGGACGAAAGCAAATCTCACCTTTTGGGTTGGTCTTTACCCAAACCTCCTTGTCTCGATATTTCGCGAAGTCGGCGTCCTCCATGGCCACCGTCCGGCAAGCGTAGTCGATGCCTTGCCACATCTTCTCCTCATCCACACCGCGTTCACCCGCCGGCAGCACGAAGGTTGCTAGTTTTATCAACCCAATTCCGGGCACGACCGTTGCAACCTTCTCGACAACGCGACCGTTAATGCAGCTGTGGCCACCATCAGAACATGCGTAGCAACCGATGAACGGAGGCTTGCCGAGAATGCGGTCCATCAACAGCATGATCTTCGCGGGGGACCACGGCAAGTCCAGGGGGCACATGAACCAGTTCAGAGGTGCGGTGTCGAAAAGAAGAGTACGGTATCCCTTTGAGTCTAGGATCCGTTTCATTTCCTTGACCTCGTCATCAGCAGCACGCTCGGGGGCACGTTGAGTCGCACGGTGTTCTTTCATCACGTCGCGGACGGCGCGAGCGTCTTGCATTTCGCGGGCCACCTAAAATGGAACCATGCATTAAGAATAACATGTCCCCGACGTATAACGGAAAGGTAACACAAAAATAGGGCGATACCTTGTACACGTCGATGGGAGAGCCGTCCGGAGAGGAAAGCATCTTCTCGAAGGCAACCGTTGTGGCGGAGTTCTTCAGCTTCTCGGAAGTGAAGCGACCACCGAAAACGGGAAGGGCTTCTTTGATGGCGTCTTGGGTTTCTTTGGAAACAACGGCCTTCCCCTTTTTATCCATGGGTTGGCAGGCATGGGTGCCTTCATGTCTAAAGAGCAGTAGGTGGCCTTCGGCTGCGGGAAGGTCGATGCGGACCAAAGTAGCCCGGGCACCACAGGTAATAACTTCCATGGGTTCTTGACACTTTTTGCATGGAGGGCCTTCAATCTGAAAGAAGAAAAGAAAAGCGTAAGGTCCTACTGGAAAAGTGGGGAAAGTGTACGGAAAGTGTAGGAGTCGACGTGTTTCGGAAAGAGAAGTCGAAGAAAACCTGAAGACAGTTGAGAGCTAGTAAAGAACTCTAGCCGCCAAATAAAAAGCGCAAAGATTTAAAGTCAAAAGAAACAAGCAAAGATGCCTGCAAAAAAAGGAACCACCAAGAAGTCCGGGGATGGCAACACGGAAAGGTTGGTTTACGCGGACGTGATGGAACAGCGTTTCGTTGAGCAGAAAGTGCTGAAGCTCGCGGACTGCTCTTTCGCTGACAACCCAAGAGGACACAATCACAACGGTGTCAACGTGGAGAAGTCCGTTGAGAAAAACGGCATCGACCTTTCCCAAACCATGATCTGGCGCCGCGCCAAAAAAGGAGATCCTAAGGCCCACGGGTAAGTTTCACTAAACCTTCTTCAAGAAGTGCGCTGACAAAAGGTAGAGGAGACAAGTGTGAAAAAGCGTTCATCGATGAACGCTTTTTAAAAAACACTGCTAAAGAAACAAGTGTTTTAACCGGTTTAAAAGAAAAGTGTTCATCGATGAACGCTTTCTTTATTTTGTTTCTGAAGCTTGAGTATTTTAAACTGTTTTTAAGAAAGCGTTCATCGATGAGCGCTTTTCTTAGTTTTCCTTGTATTTTTCCTAAAACTTTGCGCTTTGGAGTTGCAAAAGCTGCGATATTTCTGTGTGATTCAGCTTTTTTCTCAGGAAAAATACAAGGAAAACTAAGAAAAGCGTTCATCGATGAACGCTTTCTTAAAAAGAGTTTAAAATACTCAAGCTTCAGAAACAAAATAAAGAAAGCGTTCATCGATGAACACTTTTCTTTAAACCGGTCAAAACACTTGTTTCTTTAGCAGTGTTTTTTAAAAAGCGTTCATCGATGAACGCTTTTGCGTTCATCGATGAACGCTTTTCTTATTCAGCAAAAAAAGGTTAGTGCTTGAACTCTTCTTGGTTTTGCATGGTGACTTTCTTCTTGTTTATTTGCTGTTCACCTGCAGGTCTACTGACTCCCTTCAGGACTCTTGCTCCTAAAGTTTTCTTTCTTGTCTTTTAATTTGTTGCAGAGATCTGTTTAAAGGCGTGCGCGCCTTTCAAAGAAGACGTGCAATGAACCGAGAAGCTGAAAGAATTAGGATCAACAAAGAAATTACTAGACGTAGGCGTTGCATTTTAGACAGGGGGTTTTAAGCTAGTGTTGCTTGAAGATGTTACATCCTCAGAAGATGAGGAAGATTCTTGCAGGAAGAACCATGTTCCCATTAGCTGGTATAATGTTCCAAACGTGGCAGTAGCTAAGAGGAGACTCAAGAATAAAAAAGACGCTGAGCGAAACGCAAAAATACGTAGGACGCAATGTCCTTTGTGGATGCTAGACAGCCAGTGGTAGCTTTAGCTGAAGTAAACACTTTATATATTTTTTTATAAATAGTTTCTCTAACCCTTTAACCCATGTTCTTTGTCGTTTTAAATGGCGTGCTGTGTTTGTTTTTGTTTTCAGTAAGCGGTACATTGCCATTGACGGACATGGTAGGCACGAGTTTTTCACTCGTGCCTTCCAAGATGGCGCCGTGGTAGGCGGAAAAAAACTAGAGGCCCGGGACAAAAGGTTTCTTGAATGCAACGTCATCGTGGTGTCGGAGGACATCACCAAGGAGGAGGTTACATGCCTCGCCCTCTCGCGCATCGTCCAGAACGAGAAGGGGTCCAAGAAAAAAACCTTTTTCGACGACTACACCTCCTTCAAATGGCTGATGTCCTCCATTGACAAGACCGTGGCCAAACCACAGAAGTTGGTTGTTTTGTTCTCTCACATCGACCCTTCGTTATACTCGTTGATGTTCTTCAAGAGGATGGCCCACATCCACGAAAAGGTGATCGGGCCCGACGAGCGGCTGGAGGCCTTGCTTCGCGAGAACTGCGAAGCTTTGGGGAAGGATTCCCCCTTCGGCTTCAACTCCTTGTTCGACAACAAGGAATTCCAACGTCTTAATCCGACACAAAGATATCAGGTACGGTGGAAGCCGGTCTTTATTTTATTGTGTTACATGCAACCATCACGCCTGAAGACAAACACATGTCTCAGGTTTTCCTGAAAGTGAACGAGAACGTCAAGTTCGCCGTGAAGGACGAGAATGGCGAGCTCCACTTGAAGAAGAAGAAGCAATGCGCGACTTTGGGCTTCGTCGGAACCACACGCGCCTTCACGGACTTGTGTTCGTTTGTGCTGCTTCGTCAAGAAGTCCGCTCACAGCTAGAGCTTCAAAGCTCTAAGGGGAAGGCGAAAAAAACCGAAGAGGCGTCCAAGTTCTTGGAGGACCTGAGCGCCGGAAAGTAAGTCCATCTACCACGGTTTGGTTAAAGCCGTGAACTATTTTTTTATGCGGAAAGGTGATGGGTGTTAAACTTTTGTTTACAGGTACGATGGTACTTTCTTCGACGCCAACGAGACTTGCTCCAAGACCAGTAACTTGCCTCGCTTGAACCGGGATGTCGAGCCGAAAGTCGTGCAGGACATGCTGAAGAAGCACAACGAGATGGTTGAGTGGGAGGAGACTGCTGTGGAGGCTCAGGAGAGTGGCGTCGAGACCCTTGCGGAAGTTGCAGCTGGTGAGACGGGTGGGGATGTTGAAGAGGAAAAGGAAGAGACGCAGGAAGGTGCGTCGGTTGGGGATGATGACGAGGTAGGCGATGGGGATGAGGAGGTAGAAGGTGAGGAACCGGTTGGTGAGGAAGATGGTCAGGAGAACGAGGAGGAGGAGAACGAAGAGGAAGAGGAGGGCGATGAGGAGGGCGATGAGGAGGAGGATGGAAAGTTTGACTTTGAAAAGGAGTCGGATGAGGTTCGTGAAACACGTGAAGATCGGAAGCGGAAGAGACAGGAAGTGGCGGATTGGTTTGCGGCGGAGGACGCGGGGGAACATGTCCCAAAATCAAAGAAGCAGAGAAAGGATCTAACTAAGAAGAGGGCGGAGATGGGGAAGCTACGTCAAGAGTTGCAGGCCTTTGAGGAGGAGGATGCCGCTTACGCGGCTTGGCTTAGCGACAAGGAGAAACAGAAGGATGAGCAGGACATGGAGGACGACCCGGCCCCCTGCGCGGAATGGATGAAGCCTTGGGTTGGGGTGTCGCGAGGGAACCCGGACTACGAAGGGTTGCGACAATGGAAGATGGCAGGCGGAACGCTCCGAAATGGAACGCAGCAGAAGGGACCGGTGAAGGAGAGCATTGAGATTGGGCAGTTCTTGAAGATGAATGAGGAGGCGTTGAAGCCTGGTGTACGGCATCATGTGCACAATATTGTGTCCGTGGAGGTGCCGAAGGTGGTAGCGGTGAAGAACCGTGGCGTGACGCGTGGCACGAAGGTGAAGGATGAGAAGGTGGAGTACGTCTTGGAGTTAATCCATCAACACGGACATGCCGAGTCTGAGAAGTTGTTGGTGTTGACATCGGTTGCCATGAACTCCCAAGGCATCCCGCTGTTGCAGCTGTACTTCGGCGAAGCTCTCGGGGC
Source organism: Cymbomonas tetramitiformis (assembly GCA_001247695.2). Taxonomy (NCBI): domain Eukaryota; kingdom Viridiplantae; phylum Chlorophyta; class Pyramimonadophyceae; order Pyramimonadales; family Pyramimonadaceae; genus Cymbomonas; species Cymbomonas tetramitiformis. Next base: position 13,493 of record LGRX02003095.1, on the reverse strand, counting down.
CATGGACGTCATCACGCACAACGCGGCGGAAGATAAGTTTTGTGTGGCGGCGGTCATCACGGATGTTCCGTGGGGCCATGAGAGCAAGACCGGGTACAACACGAAGGTGGATTGGGATGCGTTCGCAGTCAAGTTGGACGAGCTGTGCGCGAACAACGATGGCATGTCGGAGGTTCATAAATACGCCGATCTGGGAAAGGTGGACGGAGACACCATTGTGTGTGCCTTAGGCGACAGTGAAGCCCTTCGAGCTTTGGAGGCGGGCTGGAAGGCGTTGAAGCACCCGGTAGGATCGATGTAACACTTGTTGCTTTGAAGGCACCCTTTTATTTTTGTTTTTTTTGTTACGTTTCTTAAAGGGAGGGAAAAGGGGGGAAGGATCACAGGTGTACAAGACAATGCCGGGGTACATCGTGACGGAGGGGAACCGCAACAACGCGACTTTCACGAACACTCCAAAGTCCGTGGGACACCAGTACACGACTTTTGCACGGAAGCTGGAGGCTCCGAAGACCAGCATCCAAACCAGGGGGCAGCAATGTAAGGACCTTGACTTTGATTATTTCCCGCTGAATTGTTGGACTGGAAACATTTTGCGTGCCCTAAGTTACCAAGAGGTGAAGGCTTTTGAGAAGGCCTTGGAAAAGCACCTGGCTGAGAGCTGGGAACCAAGCTGGAAGGAAATGGATGAGGAGCAGAGGATGGACATCGTTCAGACCGAGGTAGAACATCAGGCACGACCTTTCCAAGCTGTTCAAGTGCAGGATACCTTCAAGCACGATTGCGCCGTAGTGGGATGCTTGAAGGGCGGTAAGCCCTGCGAAGAGCATGGCAAGACCTTGGTGGTGGGACAGAAAAAGGTGGAGCTCATGGAGCTGTTGGTGGAGCGGTACACAACCGACATCGACATGGTGGTGCTGGACCCGTTCATGGGAAGTGGTGCGTGTCATTGTGGATGCATTGGTTTTGCCGCGAGGGACACGCCGGGGTATTGAAAGATGTTAAGTGTTCCGCAGGAACCACTGGGATTGGAGCGCTTCGCATGGGACGCGCCTTCATCGGCGTGGAGAGGAAGCGTGCAAACTTCATTAGCGCGGTGCACTATTTATCTCACGCGGTGTTCTGCTGCGCGAAGCGCCATGTGGGGGATCTTGGATTGAGTGAGCCGTACCGGAAGATGAAAGTGACAAACGTGAAGTAGAACATCGAAAGTTCGTGAAAGTTAGTTAGGGATCTTGGCGGGGAAAGAAGTATGTTTTGAACCTAACTGGGGGGCCGGCCACCCGGACTTGTGGTTAGTAGTGGTCCGCGAAAGCACGTGAAAAACCAATGGAGAACGTAGTTGGTCAATGCACGAAGACGAGTAGGCGATGGGGCGAAGGGCACTAGAAAAGGTGAAGTCGTGTTAAACTCTGGAGGCAAAACATGCGCGCCGGTAACTTTGTTTTGAATATTGATTTGAAGCTGTATATTTCATGTGATATATAAATATAAAATATTCCTGAAATTGCAAAGAAATCGGGGTTTTTTGAAGAAATTTCAAAAAATTTAGAAAAACCCCCAAAAAGGGCATATAAAACTAGAAAAAATAAAAGGGGTTCATCGATGAACACCCAAAAACATATTTCATAAAAATCAGACGTATAAAGTGTGATTTTGCTACCGAGTTTCGAAAAAAAATTTGAAGCTGGAGAATGCGTGAAATATGGTACAAATTCAATGGAAAATTTTTGTTTTCTTAACACAAAAAACCCCATAAACTTTCCTTAATTCAGGCTGACAAAGATGATTTTTTTAGTTAAAATCAGGAATATTTCTTAAACCCTAAAACAACCGGGAAATTAAATAAAATTACATTCAACTCGGGAAAATCTTAAACCCTAGATTCGGTCAAATTTTCGATTTTTTCAGGGCCTCCCCTTGTAAAACTCCCCAACACCCAAAAAGGCCCGAAATTCATATAAAACTAGGAAAAATAAAAGGGGTTCATCGATGAACCCCCAAAAACATTTTTCATAAAAATCAGACGTAAAAAGTTTCATTTTGCTACCGAGTTTCGAAAAAAATTTGAAGCTTAAAAATGCGTGAAATATTATACAAGTTCAATGGAAAATTTATGTTTTCTTAACACAAAAAACCCCATAAACCTTCCTTAATTCAGGCTGAAAAAGATGATTTCTTTCGTGAAAATTAGGAATATTTCTTAAACCCTAAATCAACCGGAAAATTAAATAAAATAACATTCCACTCGGGAAAATCTTAAACCCTAGATTCGGTCAAATTTTCGATTTTTTTAGGGCCTCCCATTGTAAAACTCCCGAACTCCCGAAACTCCCAAACTCCCCAATTGCGTTTGGTGGTTCTGTTCGCGGGTGCAGAAGTCAGTTCTGCGTGCGGGTGCAGAAGTCAGTTCCGAGTTCGCGGGTGCAAAAGTCGAACGAACAGGATGCGAAAAAGTATGGCTTTTTCTCAAAGTACATGTACTTTGACCGCTTAATCAAAAGCTGACCAAAGGATGTGAAACTTTCTGGGCCCGCGATGAATGCGAAGTACCAGTCTTTGGACAGTGACTACACTTCGAACTTCTTGAAGAAGCTCGTCAACATTCACAATCTCTTAAGCTAGGACGTTCGGCTTTTGAAATTGGTTGAGAAAAACTGCGGGGAACTTGGATCTAACAGTCCATTCGGGTCCAGAAAGGCCAGCTTGTGATGGACCCTTTCATGGGAGCAGGTATATTTTCCTTTCCTTGTAGTATGGCATTATTATTGTTTGTCTGAAGCTCGAGGCCGGGTTGCGGAGGTAAACAGGGAGTGCAAACATTGTCTCATGTGTAGGTAGTGCTTACTTGATGGAAACATTTGTGCTTGGAGAACACCTTGGTGGTCGATGACGGTTTATGAGGGATAGGTATTCTGCAATTTGTCGAGGGTTAATGAATTTGTCTTGTTACAGGTAGTACGGGAGTTGGAGCAATACTCGATAAACGTGCCTTTTCGGAATGGAGATCCAGGAAAGAAACGTGCTTTCAAACAGTCACACTGCTTTCGAAGGCTTTGGCGGATATGCTAGACCAAGTTGTGCAGTGACTGTTATTGTAGAGTGGAACAACCTGCCTGCTGTTGAAATAAGGGTGCCATTGAAGGCAACGTGTGTAGTTTGGAATTGTGTAGATGATGGGAGATCGTGCACAATGGTTCTTCTTGTTTTTGCGCATCGTGTATAAATACCCGACAGGTGCCGATCCTTTGTTACAGACATGCGATCGATGATTCAAGACAGCGTGGTCGGGTGCCCTCCCTTCTGAATAGTCCCGACGGGCTGTCATCGAGGCGCGCATGAGCATGTTGACGCAAGCGCCGGCGGGGACTTCGCGCAGCTATATCGCAGCGAAACATATGATATGCGAGATATTGCCGGTGGTCTTCGGGTGCGATGGTTTCGGGCTGCGACTGTCCGACATACGAGCCCTCTTCCTCACTAGCAAAGACATTCGCGACACGATATTAGGTCTCGGTGTCGGAGATTTACTATGGAGGCGCACATACTACTCGTTGCTGGGGCGTGGAAGCGGATTGGACGCTTTGGAATCCGCGCTGAGTCTGCCGATCTCGACGTCATCCACCACCGGCGCTGACATCTCGTTCGACACGTTCAAGCGCGCCGTGACGCAGCTGAAACACGAGTTCGGTCCTGAGAGGATCCCGTGGCCCCACGCCTGGCCCGGTGCAGTCTGGCGAGAGGTGCGGATCGGAGACGCCGTCTTTGGAATTACGTATTCGGGCAATGATATATGCTGCCCGCCCCAAGCAGCAACGCAGAGCGCCGTGAGCGGGGGGCGGCTCCGTGTGCTCGGCGGCTCGCGGACGTACCGTGTGAAGCTCGCAGAGACTGGAGCGGTGATGTGTGCGATAGAGGCGCACCAATTGGTAGAGCTTCCTCCTTGCGGCATCAACGATCAGTCGACATTCGCCGCTTTCCGGTGGTGTGAGCCGTCATCCTCGGACGCCGTGGATAAGCAGCAGGTGCCCGAAGTTCGCATAGTGGAGAATGATCGCTCCGATCACACCTTCGCTCGACCGCCAGCGTTGAGGATGGGTCTGTCCGACATGCCACCCGAACATCTGGACATCCTTCGAAAGGAGCGACTGCGACTCCGGCTCGAAGCGGAAACTCGACATCCGCACTGCGCGTGTCTAGTGCCTATGTGCAAAAGAGTCAACCGTCGCACGTACGAGTGTTTTTGGGGCTGCCCTCGTTTTGGCAGATCGAACGACGCGTGCAGGCTGACGAAATCTATGATAAATAAGCATACGGCCAGGAGCAACAAAATCAACCAGCACCGCAAGCAGTGCGGCGGAGGCGTGTGGCGGCATCGACCGAGATGGATATCGCTCTGATGTGTGGTACCTCCGGCTGCGAGCGAATCATAATTATGCACGGTGGGAATAATCGTAGAACAAGGTATGTTTGTAGAATGACGCGACGATGTGTGAACTCTCTTCACCTCGCCACAAGAACACTCGGGCGCGGAGATCTTCTCCCAGAACGCGTATATTGTGATCTGCGCCAGCCATATCCGAAGACCGACTTTCGACGCCGCGATGTGGCGAATGTCAAATGATGCATTCGCTTCTGTGATACGCGGATTCGCTGTTCCAGTGATACGAATAGGCCGGTCTCAAGTGGTACACAGATGAAGCCCTCGAGTCGTCCGGTGGTATACCGATATTGTGTCGTAATTGATATATGTGGATGCAGTAGTGCTCCGCCGATGTGCAAATATATGATGATTGCTTAAGCGACATGCAAATGCGTTGCTTCCCTTGGAAGCGCTGAATGATGCACAGTTGACGCAACGTTCCAACGATGGACACTCGCGCCTTGCGTTCGTGATGCTGTATCCGAACCGCATCGATCGCATGATCATGTCTCCAGACGCAATGCGTCGGCGGAATGCTGACGCGGTGCGCAAGTACTAACTGAAGAGGTATCCGTTCCCCGATCCAGTATGTGCTGATCAGGCTTGCATTCCGATATATGAACCGCACTCCTCATTCAGATCAGACCCCCACGTCGTGGCTGCTATTGTGGTGCAACTCATGTACGCTGGGAGATGCGCGACACCCCCTTGTCCGCGCGACCCATCGTCCGCGTTCACGCTCTAGCAGCGCGCCATTCTGATGTACGAGGGTATGAAGTATAAATATACATGCTACACATGCGCGTGTGAGGCGGCACAAGGGAATTAGGGCGCGGCTGGTCCTACCGGGTGCACTTAAACGCCATGGTCGTGAGCGATCCGCCCCTCAGAGTCCCAGCAGGTTGGAATCATGTCACGTACGACGATGACGAGCCACGAGTCACGGTGGAATGCATGCAGCAAAACAGCGTCGACGCCGATGGCAGAAACGTCACCACGATTATCTGCGCCGATTGCGGCACTCAAAAGTCGCGAGCGACCACCCTTTTCATAAAACGCAATCCAAACGCGGTTGTCGTCGTCGTTTCGGCTCGGCGTGCAGCGGCGCTGGATTTCAAGACCAAGTGCAAAAACGAAGGATTAGAGCTCCCGTGCTATCTCGACAAAGTCGAAAACGTCCCCATCGACCCCAGAGGACAAGATAAAGTCATCGTGCAAATAAATTCCATCCAGCGGTTGTTGGGTGGCATCGCCTTGACCGCCGGCGACGAAAGACCTCGGCGTCGAGTGATTCTCGTCCTGGACGAGCTCACGGAGATATTGCACCTGGTGGAATCGATCGAAGCTAAAAGCCGAGACGCCTTAGTTCAGCTGTACGAACGAGCCGATCTGACCGTTTGTTTGTGCGCGGACTGCCTGTGGGGGGATCGAATTAAACGCCTCGAGGCGTTCGTGTCCATCCACTCGAATAGACAAATCAATCTGCTGGAATACAAAGCGCGAATCCGACCCTTCAACCTGAGGGTGACCACCAACTTCGACAATTTCTCGAATATCGTCCGTCGAGCTATGCGCGACGCCAAATCCGATCAGCCAAATTTGCCGTTGCCCGACGAGCGCGAACTTCCTCACCGCCGCATCGGTATCATCTGCGGCAGCGTGAAGGTAGCGAACAAGCTGCATGAGATGGCGCTGCTTTTGGGGCTGCGCGCGAAACTCTACACGGGCAAAACGAACGCGAATCAGAAGCTGGTGGAATTCCAGGATGTCGACAAATATCTTCGCGATGCAGACGTGCTTATTGTCACGAGCACCTTTGCGCTCGCCGTCGACATACGCTTCACGCAGTTCCGCAGAGTTTTCTTCGCGACTTGCGCACTCAGCTCGAGTATTCGAGTCATCGTCGGCCAAGGACTGAATCGATGGGGTCGGGCGGATGGTCTGCTAGCCGAAAATACTGTGGTCGGATACGTGCACTGCAAACGAATCGCGGCGGACGCGCGGGCTAAAAAAAACGCGGAGGCGAGGGCAAGACACTGCCGGTTCGCCAACGATTTCACGGAAGCCGAGGACGCCAAACGCCGGAGCTTCCACCGTATTCAGCAACTAAATCACGCCAACGGTTTGGGGTTTGAATACGAGAGCCAACCTATCATCAGCCAGGGTATCGGGACGCCGCTTTGGGTGAAAGTCGTCATGGCCGATACGAAGGCCGAGAGCGACCTTTCGAGCTACGACCCGCACGGCGAGCTGCAGTCTCTTTGTAAATATAAAAGATGGGGGCTCACGTACGATGACGAGACCATCACCGCCGGAGGCGATCTTTGCGTGGACAACTTGGATGAAGAGGCCCTCGTATCGCGCCTGACGACTTACGCCAGCAAACGGCTCGCCGACCTGCACGATCCGATGAATTCTTGGGGTCCCGAACAGATATATCAATTCACCGTTGGCAATCTTTTGGAAATCAATACCGCTGAGGTCCTCATGAAGGTGGAAAGCGCGACACGGATACACGATGCAGCCGCGTCCGAACTGACCGACATGGACGAGGAGGCGCGCGCGAACGCACCAGGCGGCGACGAGCCCACCACGGACTTCGTGGAAGTCGCGGTGATCTTGCGCACCCTGTACGATTTCGTCGAGGACGAAGATGGCACGCAGAGAATGCGTCTCCGGCAGTCGCGGCTTATGGAGATCATGGGCCATTACAACACGTCAACCGATTTAGACGGCGAAGCGAAAGTGACGCGGTTAATCGAGCTGATCGTTTCCGGATATCCTTCGCAAGCCGATTGCGTGCGGGCGCTGTTATACCCAGACCAAGCAGATGGCGCAAGGGCGGATCGACGTTGCGTATCGCACCATGCGCTCATCTCAGAGCTGCACGATTGGATCGCTGGGGTGTACCGCGCGATGCGGGAAGACACGGATTTAGCGAGGCTTGCTTGGAAGACATGGATTGAGCAAAGTCCGCACTACCGACAGCAGCAACAAAGAGTTGAGAGTTGGTGCTTCGACGTGACGAATGGCACGATGAACGACCGCATCGACGAGCTCACACCCGAAGAGGCCTGGGAAGTCAAGGTGGCATGGGGCATACGCTACATCAAGCAATGTCCATGTCCACACACGTACACGTACCTCGAGAAGAATTTGACTAAGTTCAAGCGGCGTCGCAACACGCTGGAGGGAAACGAAACGATCGCGCGCCTCGTCAAGAAGGACAACTCCGATGGCCATGATAAACCACTGACCCAAGTCGCGTTCGAGAGTGATGTGGCAACGGGCGTTCCGTGCATCCTCAAACGCCTCCGCGCACCCGCCACTTCCGCCGAGGAAAGGATCGGCGACGTCGATAAGAAGTGGCTCCCGTACCTAAAAAAACCTTGGGGCGAGATCCTGTCCCACTCCACGAACACCGACGACGACGGCATGGAGATCGAGGATGAGGACGCTGCAAATGCTGGAACTGGCGAGACAACGACCGTCGATCACGTGCGCCTTTCGCCCGACATGGAGAAAACCTTGCTCGAACTACGAGACGTCTGCGCCAGGGTCAGTTCAAGCCAAGCGTACTCTCGCACTGCCCGCAATGCTCGCGTGGCAACGCGGTCGAATCCACGTACCACCCCGTACCAGAGCATCAACGCTGCCATCGGAACGTGTGGCTACAAGCTGACAATGAAGACGGAGCGTAAGAGAAAGCAGTGCAACAAGCACAAAACCGATCGCAGAGAGGTTTCCAGTTGTCGGATTGATGACCAACTCCGGCGGGATGTGTTCGACATGTTGCATATCAGGTGCGACGCGTGTACTCGAGAGCGGCGGGATTCGAGTGAGTGGGCTTGGTGTGGTGGAGTGACATATCCTTACCATGAGCATGCGTCGCACCACACGGACATCCATCTCGATTCGCTGGAACGAGAGCTGAGAAATGACGCCACGGGATACGCAGAGGACCTCGACGAGACAGAAGGCTCCCGATCCTCGGATGCATCGATGGAAGACTCCCCCACAGAGTGGGTGGATGTCGGGGCTCTCCGGGAATGGAGCGCATCGGCAAAGCTCGAGCTCGCGACCAATCGCACCGAAAGGAATGACCTACTGGAAACCGAACTAAAGTTCGTCACCGCGCTCATCAAGGCTGCGGAGGATGGCGGCGGAAGACACTCTGTCCACTATCATCACAGTCGAAAGATTTCTGACGGACGCCGCTACGGCACCGGGCCTTGCATACAACGCTTGCGTAAAGCGATCAGAACCAGGGCCGCCAGAAAGTACTATCACGACATCGATATCGAGAATTGCAATCCCCATATCGCCTGGCAAATGGCGAAAGGGGATATACGCGAAACTATCCCACATTTGGAGAGATACTGCATGAACAGAGACGGGGTTCTCGGTGAGACCATGCAGTTCTACAACGTGAACAGGGACATGGCCAAAAATCTGTACTTGGTGCTGATGTTCGGGGGATCGATCGATACCTGGAAACGCGCATGCGATCGACAACCGCGCTTGCCTGGCGACGCCGACGGGGAATTTCCGTATGCGCAGAAGTTCGCCGAAGAGATGAAAGCACTGGACGCCTGGGTGTTAACGAGAGTACCGGGACTCGGTGCCTCCATCCACGAGTGGAACGAGCGCGTTTCGCGCACCGGGCAGGGCAAACTCATAAACGCAGCGGGAAGGCTCGCCTTCGCCATTCAGATCGAAGAAAACAAAATCATTCAGAAGATCGAGAGTCGGTGTCGCGCCACCGGATGGAAGGTCGGTCCGCTCATGTTCGACGGACTATTGATAGAGAGACGCCGGCCTCTGTCCCGTTGGGATCAAGCCCTCGAAGATGTGTCAGATGCCACTCTTAGATACTTCCCAGATACCGTTCTGGCAGACCTGCAAGGATACGTGAAGGACAAATTGGATTACGAAATTCGGTTGGTGGAAAAGGACATGGAAATCTGTTCTGACTCAAGGTTCCCTGCTGCTCATCGCTAAACACGCGACCGTCCCAACACCACGAGTCGCTCCTTCAGCCTCTCATACGTTTCTGCTTCGAGGATACGACGGCTCGCTCATCCGTCTCAATCAACGTCAAGTTGCAAAATGGGACCCGTCCGTAATTATATATGGCGAAGTTCAAGATAAAGCGTGCGCAATGATAATTTTGCTCTGCTAAATCAGATTGCTGCATGCTGGTTCAAAATCATTGCGACACGTATCAAAAGATCATTCGGGGGCACGACTTCACCATTGTGTGCATGAATTGCATTTCAAAACATCAACCTCGTACCCCCCACATGGATGAAAAATACAGTGGGTACAAAAGTGAAATATTCCGTGTGGCCCCCACATACTGTTTATCTAGACGATCCGAAGCAGGGTGAGACCTGAATTTCTTTGCGAGTATAGATCGAACGGTGGATGTGAGTTGTCCAAAACCGACCCAAAATAATATAGGAGAGAAGGTAGGAAATGGGCAACATTTAAACAAGGGGGTGAGGGGATGAGGGAGCGGGGTCGCGCCAGCGCAACAAATGTGAAGAGATCGAACGGCGTAGGATGCGGTCCGGTGCAGTAGTAGATCGAACGGTGGATGTGAGTTGTCCAAAACCGACCCAAAATAATATAGGAGAGAAGGTAAGAAATGGGCAACATCTAAACAAGGGAGTGAGGGGATGAGGGAGCGGGGCCGCGCCAGCGCAACAAATATGAAGAGATCGAGCGGCGTAGGATGCAGTCCACCGCCGTAGTAGATCGAACGGTGGATGCGAGTTGTCCAAAACCGACCCAAAATAATATAGAAGAGAAGGTAGGAAATGGGCAACCTCCGCAGAGCGGTGATGTTATGTGCAATATATGGAAATCGACGAGGAGGCGTCGGATGCGGTTCAAGGCGGATCGAACGGTGGATGCGAGTTGTCCAAAACCGACCCAAAATAATATAGAAGAGAAGGTAGGAAATGGGCAACCTCCGGAGAGCGGTGATGTGATGTGCAATATATGGAAATCGACGAGGAGGCGTCGGATGCGGTTCAAGGCGGATCGAACGGTGGATGCGAGTTGCCCAAAACCGACCCAAAATAATATAGAAGAGAAGGTAGGAAATGGGCAACCTCCGGAGAGCGGTGATGTGATGTGCAATATATGGAAATCGACGAGGAGGCGTCGGATGCGGTTCAAGGCGGATCGAACGGTGGATGCGAGTTGCCCAAAACCGACCCAAAATAATATAGAAGAGAAGGTAGGAAATGGACAACATTTAAACAAGGGAGTGAGGGGATGAGGGAGAGAGCCTAGGGCGCGTACCTACCCCCGCCCCCCCTATATCCGCTTGTGCCCGTGGCTATGCGTCTCCCTTTCTTTTGTTCGTGCGAATGCCATCTTTCCGAGTTTGCCCGCCTCTCATCCCCTCCGCCGACTTGTTGCCCATTTCATACCCCTTGTTCGCTACGTATGACCCGTACCGGCCACGAACTCGTTTCTCTGCCTTCACATCCGACTGCACCGACGTCGGCAGCAGGGCATCGGGGCGGGAGGGCACGGGGTCGATATGCGTAATCGTGCGAGGGTGTCGGGTTACCGAGTCCGTAACCTTAAGTATGCGAGGTTACCGGTTACCGCTTTTTCCCGAAAGTCGCTCGGACAGCGACACGGTAAATCGTACCACTGTCATAGTCATAAAGCGTCATAGGGTGCAGCATCGAAAATTTATTTTTTCGCACCGCCATTCTTCGAGGATCGATATCGATCGGTTTCACGCGAAGTTTCGAAGGGTCGACGTGCTCAACAGGTCGCGTTACCGGGTCGGCAACCTTAAGTGTGCGAGGTTACCGGTTACCGCTTTTTCCCCAAAGTCGCTCGGACAGCGACACGCTGACTCGTACCAATGTCATAGTCATTAAGCGTCATAGAGTATCGAAAATTCATCGACATTCTTCGAGGATCGAGTTTCGAAGGGTCGACGTGCTCAACATGTCGGGTTACCGAGACGGTAACCTTAAGTATGCGAGGTTACCGGTTACCGCTTTTCCCCCAAAGTCGCTCGGACAGCGACACGCTAACTCGTACCAATGTCATAGTCATTAAGCGTCATAGAGTATCGAAGATTGATCTGTTCGCATCGATATTCTTCGAGGTTCGAGTTTCGAAGGGTCGACGTGCTCAACATGTCGGGTTACCGAGACGGTAACCTTAAGTATGCGAGGTTACCGGTTACCGCTTTTTCCCCAAAGTCGCTCGGACAGCGACACGCTAACTCGTACCAATGTCATAGTCATGAATGAGCGATGCGGTTATTGGCGTATAGGTATATATATATATCTCTCTATATATCTATATATACATATACATATACATATACATATACATATACACGATATACATATACATACATACATACATACATACATACATACATTAACATACATACATTAACATACATACATATACATACTTACATACATACATACATACATACTTATATATATATAGATCACGTAGATCTATCTATCTATATATATATATATCTATGCATATATATATACGTATATATCTATATATCTATATATACATATACATATACATATACATATACATATACATACATACATACATACATACATACATACATACATACATATATACATACATACATACATACATACATACATACATACATACATACATACATACATATATACATACATACATACATACATACATATATACATATATATATATATATATAGTACATATATCACGTAGATCTATATATCTATATATATCTATATCTTTCTATACACGATATACATACACGATATATTTGTATGTATCTTTCTATATGTATCTTTCTATACGATATGCATGTATACATATATACACACACACACCAATAACTCCTATGCTAATCGATCGCCACCCTTGCTCTCAAGTGGAGCCCATGCATACTACGCATCTATCTACGGTGTTCTCAAAGGCGGTCGTCATGCTATGACATCGTAAATCTGAGCACACGGCATTTTGAGCACATTTCCTTCCATCGAATTTTCCAAGCGTCCGACCACTTTCAGGAAAATCCGGTAACCGGTAACCTCACGCACTTAAGGTTACCGACTCGGTAACCCGACGTACGCCGCACTTCGATCGAAGACCGCCGTACGCTTCTCGAGCCACTTTCGGTAAAATCCGGTAACCGGTAACCTCACGCACTTAAGGTTACCGACTCGGTAACCCGACGTACGCACGTCGATCGAAGACCGCCGTGCGCTTCTCGAGCCGCTTTCGGTAAAATCCGGTAACCGGTAACCTCACGCACTTAAGGTTACCGACTCGGTAACCCGACGTACGCACGTCGATCGAAGACCGCCGTGCGCTTCTCGAGCCGCTTTCGGTAAAATCCGGTAACCGGTAACCTCGCACACTTAAGGTTACCGACTCGGTAACCCGACGCACGCACGTCGATCGAAGACCGCCGTGCTCCTCAGGCGCTCTTGTTTTTGGCACGGGGGCCCCTTTGGACCTGAAGATTCCTTCCATCGAATTTTCCAAGCGTCCGACCACTTTCAGTAAAATCCGGTAACCGGTAACCTCACGCACTTAAGGTTACCGACTCGGTAACCCGACGTACGCACGTCGATCGAAGACCGCCGTGCGCTTCTCGAGCCACTTTCGGTAAAATCCGGTAACCGGTAACCTCGCACACTTAAGGTTACCGACTCGGTAACCCGACGTACGCACGTCGATCGAAGACCGCCGTGCGGTTCTCAGCCGTCGATCACGAATCGTGAGATGCCTCGTCGGAATACCGAAGCGAGACGAGTCCGACCGGTATCGAACCTTGTTTCTGAGCACGGGGGCATCTCTTGACGACCGTTTCTTTTCCTCGGATTTTCCAAGGGTCCGACGTGCGTGCTCAGGAGCCACTTTCGGTAAAATCCGGTAACCGGTAACCTCACGCACTTAAGGTTACCGACTCGGTAACCCGACGTACGCACGTCGATCGAAGACCGCCGTGCTCCTCGGGCGCTCTTGTTTTTGGCACGGGGGCCCCTTTGGACCTGAAGAT
>LGRX02003094.1:0-27319 GCA_001247695.2 Cymbomonas tetramitiformis | reverse complement strand
AAAGATTTTCAAAGTTTTCAAAGATTTCAACCCTGGTAATCAAAATGAAAACTCCCAAGCAAAGGGGGAGGCACCGCGATTTGAAAGTTTTCAAAGAATTCAAAGATTTCAACCCTGGGAGAGAGAATGAAAACTCCCAAGCAGAGGGGGAGGCACCGGGATTTGAAAGCGCGGTGACGTGGAATAATTTGTGTGACGTGGAACGACGTGGTTTGACGTGGAATTATGCGTATTATGACTGTACATTTTATTATAGCATCCCAAAAAATCCAAATGAAATTGTGTCTTTGCAAATTTGCGACTGACAATTGTGGACAAGCCTCCCTTGGCGCAATAGCCTGTCGCCAATCGTTTTAAGGCGTTCCTGGCTTGCATGGAGGTCGTGGGGGGGCCTCTTCTCCCCGCGTGCCACAGCGATCTCGGGCCCCATTTGGATTGAGTGAGGTGGAAGCCCGCTTCCCAAGTGGTGGGTTCTTCCTCGTTGACGGCCTGGGGCTCTGCCATCCTTTGGAATCCCAGAGCATTGTGCACCTCCTGAGGAGGTATAAACTGAGGCTTGAGGGCTAGGTTCCTCGGGTTGTCCCAGAATTGCGCATCGTTGGGTTTGTCGGCAAGCGCTTCGCATATGTATGGGTATAGCATGAGCATGAAGGTTCGCATGCGCCCTTGAAACCTGGCAGGGACTTTCGCTTTTGCCTCTCTGAGGCTGCACGCACGGGTGCCCCCTTGTTAATTCGAAGCCCACTCCAGTTGGAGTAGAGCTCCAGCTTCCTGACCTGCACCGCCAGCTGTGCCGCTGACTCTGCGACTAAGGCAAGGTCGTCAACATATGCCACCGAGGAAGTGCGAATCTGTTTGTCCGAATCCGTGAGGCGGTGCAGATACCCCTTGTTGCCCGCCTTAAGCCAGCGTAGAAGGGGTTCCAAGTAGAGAATAAAGAGTAGGGGGCTCAGAGAGTCTCCCTGCACTAGTCCCCTTTTGACCATAAGGGGTTCCGAGCTGTGGTGCTCTATTTTCGAGGCCATCTTGAAAGGTGACCCGTGGGCGACCCCCCCGTAGAGGTCTGCCACCACTTTGACCGCGTCCTCCGGGATCCCCAGGTACTTCATAGTGTGTTGGAGTTTGTCATGTTCCACCGACCCGTAGGCGTTCTCGAAGTCTACGTAGAGAACATGCAGTTGGCTGCGGGACAGCTTGCTGTCCTCGATTGTATGTTGTAGCCGTAGAAGCTGGTTGATCGTGCTTCTGTGTTTCCTAGAACCCATTTGCTCTTGGCTGTGGATACGGTTTACCTCATAGAACGTGGATAGAACTTTTGTGACCATCGACGTGTAAAGCTTGAGAATTGTGCGGAGAAGCCCTATGGGCTTGTAGTTAGAAAACACAGAGGTGTCCCCCTTCTTATGCAGGTACTAGGCGGATCGATCTCAAAAAGAGATCTCCACTAGGCCATCTGACCGTAGGATCATGTGCGCGACAGTGCTTCGCTTTTTGCGTCCCAACATGCCATGCCATAACGCGTGGGTGGCGTCGCGGTGAATGTACGCGACTGCAGTGGCACTGTCATCGTTAGCGTCTGGCGATCGTGAGATCGTCTGTGTCGCCCGTTGGGATTCGCGCTTTGCTGCTGCTGATTAAGTAAGTAAGTAAGGTAATTTGGCCAGGTTCCAAATCATAAGGAGCAGAGGTAATAAAGGTGCCAAGCTTCCACGTGCCTGGGGTTATCCCCGCTTTCCACATCGCCTTCATGAGTGAGGAGAGAACTTCGTGGAATTCCTCCGGCATGGCTTTGAGAATTTCGTTTGGCACTGCGTCCGGGCCGGCCGCCTTCCCGTTGGGGAGTCGTTTGACAATTTGTCTGTAGAGTTCAATAGTGAGTCTGCTCCCGAGCTCCGTCTTCCTCGGTCTTTGCCCCGGCTCCATTTTGTCCGGGGCTCCTGCTGCCAGCCATGGCATCTCATCGTCCAGTCGGTCCGTCCTGGGGTGTTCGAAACAGTACGGGTCCGAGTGGGCCATGTGCCCCGAGAAGGCCTCCGCAGTGGCCACCGCCCCAACTGCCATCTTGCGATTTCTGTCCCATATCCCCAAGGTTCTTCCTCTCGGGAGTGCAGTGCGGTCTCGAAAGACGAACCTGTGGGCTGATTTCTTCATTCGATAATAGTTGCTGCGGAATTTTTGGACGAATGTCTCCCAGGTTTCAGCTTTATGGTCTTTGATAACAGATTTAGCTTCCTGTCTGAACCTGCGCATCTCAGACTCCGCCCACCAGTGGGGATCTTCCGGTTCTGCGCATGTGTTGGGTAGGCCCTGTGCCGTGTCTTGTTGTTCCACCATGGCCTCTTACAGCAGCGCCGCGCTGGGGGCCTCTCCCGTCGCTCTTTCTATCGCCAGCATCTCCTGTAGGACTGCTGCCGCTTTCAGCGCTTTGTCTCGCTTCCTGAATTTAGCTTTCGGTAGTCGGACCCCTGTGTTGGGGTCTCTGGTGTCCTTGGGCCTGCACCTGACGGTTTCCAGGGGGATCTTTACGGCCTGCATGGCTTGTTGAAGGATCCCGTCAATCGCCTTCCCGGCCTCATCAATTCTTTCTCTGGCGTCCGGGCTCCCCCTTTCCGCCGCGTCGACCGCGTTTTTTATCACTGTCTTGAATTCTTCCTCCCTGAGACTCGGTTGGAGCGCCGAATCAATTGCCGCCGTCATCGTGCGTTGTAAGGCCTTGGAGATTGGGAATTGATATTTCGTGACCGGGTCGGGTTTCGCCTTCTCTTCCACCACCGGTGTGGTGGTGTGCAGCCTCCATAGCGGCACCGCCGCTACTGCCGCCTGGTGGTCGCTGCAGTGTCTGTGTGCTCTAGTGTCGATCGGGTGCCGTTCGTCAGCGATCTGCTGAAGTTCCGCCGACGCCAGCCACCCGTCGATTTTGTGGTCCCCAAACGTGGGCCCTTGCGGGCAGCTGATCTCTGCAAGGCCTGCCCGTTCAGACATCGCTCTCCATGCATGCTGTTCCGTCCCGTCTTGCTCCCTGGGGGTCTCCGCGACATTGAAGTCTCCCCCCACGATTATGTGCTCCCCCTTCCTGGAAGCCACTGCCGCCTCCCGGGCTATGTATTCTCGGATACACGTCCTGAGCACCTCTTCTTCGGGGTGGGGAGGGTTGTAGACACCGAGCACGTGCACCTTTTTGTCGCTCGGTAGTGTGATAACCACGTGCTGTAGGTACCCTTTCGCGCATCTGGGAACCTCGCGGTTGGTGCGCACGTCTGTTCTGTCATAAGGGCGTCTGAGGGCGAGGACCACCCCCCCTCTGTACGAGGTGCCATCCGCTCCCCTCCTCTGGACACCGTGGCACGGTGCTGAGTGCCAGGCGCTGTACCCCAGCCCTTGAAGTTTCTTCGGGCCCATAGGGCCCGCCGCCTTCGTTTCGGTGAGAACCAGCACGTCTGGCTGGTGCCCCTCGCAACTCCTGGCGAGGTCGAAGTACGCATGGTCGCTTCCCCTGATATTCCAGGTCATCAGGGACAGCCTGCCTTCCTCCCCAGCATCCGGTGGGGGTGCTTGGTTCTCTTCGTCGCTGGGGTGGTTCGGTTTATTCTCAGACTCTCGTGTACTATTGCCCCAGCTGCCAAGTACAGTATAGTCTTTGCGCCTGTCCGCTGTTGTCTCTTCGGCTGGACTGGTGCTTCTCCACTTCCCGACACTTGTTGCAGTGGCCTGAGCACTGCCCTTTTGCCGGGTACCCTGCTGCTCCCACGCTGGGTGTCGGCCTGGCCTTCAGCGTGTTCCTCCTGCTGGGTGGCAATTTGCATGGTAATTCTGTGCTGTTTTGCCACCCTGGTGTTTGCTATTTTCCCAGTGCCTCCAGCGGCTCGGTGTGCCGCCCTTGGCCAGGTTGACTTCTCTGGGGCTTTCGTCCAGTCACACCATGCCGCCACCATAACCGCAACCCAGACCCCACACTGAAAGTCGTCGTGCTGGGTGCGGAGTTTGGTGCACGTGACTTCGGTAGGGTTCCCCTGTCTCGTCCTTCTTTCGGCCCATGCTCTGGTGGCGTTCAGCAGCTCCCCATGCCCCCTCGCCCCGTCTCTCGGGTTGGGTCCGTAGGAGTCGGGCGCAGTGCACGTGGGTACCTCCTTCCCTGCTTTGTTGGTCGAAGAGGCCCTCCCAGTGCGCCCCGTCACACAGTGGCTGATAGGCGAACCTCCCGTTTGCAAGCAGGCCATCAATCCCGTCCTTGGAAGCACAAGTTCGCGATGAAGCCACACGACGGCGTGAGCAGCGTGGCCGTCACTCCGCCCAAGCCGGAGTGACGCTTGCACATCTCATCAACAACCCCTGCGATGAACTGGACCAGCTCGAGCAGATGGAACATGACACCCTTCTGCCGTGGGAACACCAAGAACTCGCAGAAGATGGGTCATTAGCACTGGTGACAGAGCTGATGGCGATCCAGACAGAGACAACCCGTGTGCCCAGAATCCTTGTACTTTTCAGCGGTACTGGCTCGGTGGAAAGAGAGTTTCTAAATTGCTTCCCCACTGCTTCAGTAGTGACCCTCGACTCCGAGCCCACCTGGCATCCCACTCATGTACAAACCATCTTAGAGTGGAACCACGAGGAATACCCGCCAGGATTCTTCGATGTCATTTGGGCCAGCCCTCCCTGTAGGCAGTACAGCCAAGCTCGCACCACTGGAGGACCCCCTGATCTTCCTCAGGCTGACAAGATCGTGCGGCGAACATTGCAGATCATCGACTATCTAGAGCCAAAGCACTGGTTCATGGAGAATCCCAGAGGTCGCTTCCCCAACGCGCTGCGGCTCCGCCCCATAATGCGCCGACTTCCTCCCCCACTGGTGTGCACCTACTGCATGTACGGTATGCAGTACATGAAGCCTACTTGCATATGGACAAACTCAGCGCCGCCTACGCCCTTGCTACGCTGCACTGCCTCAACACCATGCGCGTGCAGGTGGGCGACCGGCAGTCACCCGAAAACCGCACAGCTGGGGCCCCATCCGCAGCAAGCTGGAGCTGGGCAATCCGCGAGTGTATACCCTGTACCAGCGCCCCTGCTGCGACAACTTTTCCGACATCTACGCCTCCGCAAGACTGAAGACCCGCTTTAGACTCCAAGCGGCACCCTTCTTTATGACAGTGGTGCCCTGGTAGCGGTAGGCAAGCTATGATCGAGGAGGAACCAGAGAACCTAAGAACTGGGGCTAAGAAGGAACCAGAGAACCTAAGAACTGGAACTTAGATAGGCACCTTAGTGGAGTGATCCCAGGAGGTAGACCACTCCTAAGGGGGGGAGAGTTGTGCCCGGCGGCACAGCGTGAGCCGATATGCCTATGCGTCCGTATGTGTGTCATCGGGGGTAATCTGGGATTGGCACGATGACAGTGAAATTGGGCTTGAAATCACGATGAGAATGAATACCAGATGTCCGGGGTATGACAGTATGACACTATGACAGTATGACAGTATGACAATATGACACTATAGTAGTATGACAGTACTGTGGGGTAGTCATCGTGGTACTTAGTCAGACCCTCGGGGGATGGTCGGGTTCGCATCGGGATCAGAAAGACGATGAAATCGAGTATCAGATGTCTGGGGTATGACAGTATGATAGTATGATAGTATGACAGTATAGTAGTATGACAGTATGACAGTATAGTAGTATGACAGTGCTGTATGACGGTCATCGTGACAGCCCGTCGATGTGACATCTGAATCGAGAATGATGAACCGGAATTAGAAATGAAATCGGATCAGGAATCGAACGTTGGGCCGTGGTGTGACATCGGGTGGCGGGGTGGTTGACCCTGCAGCCCGAGTTACGAGTGAATAAGTAGAGCACTTGAGAAGTGCTTGGCCTTCAGAACTCGGAACCGAAACTATCGTTTGCACCTCAGTCTGGCCCTGATCCAGTATATTGTAAAATAGAATTGTGTACCTTTGCACGTTCAATCAAAAACAACATTCTGAGTATATGTCGTAGTGCCCCGGGCACATTTATGTTCCTTGCCATTATATCACCCCAAAAACACCATCATATTATGTTCCTTGCCATGTCTATATGCGCAGGAAAGGTTTTACTATTTCCCAGAGCAAATGCTGTGACTCGTATCAGGAACATGGGGGACTTTTTGGACTTCAGAGTAAATGTGACTTATTTCCAAAATAAGTAGCTTAGGATGCTTTTATGTACATTTTCCGAGGAAGGAAGCAACCTTTTAACTTGTTTCCGGAACAAGTAAAATTTGCTCCGGGGAAAATCAACGTTTCTCAAAAAGTACCTAAAGTTACTTGTTCCGGAAACTAGTCACATTTGCTCCTGGAATACTACTTTCCTGCACAGGATTGTCAATGGTAAGCCAGGGTCGATTTTTGATGGAAGGAAGGCAACAGCTAGGACCCAAATAAATGCGCCGTACTGATCATTGATTACAGAGCCATTCCGGGACGCATCACCTTGAGCGTTTTAGCATTGCAAAGCACACCGCACCTTGCGCATCATGCCGACGTGAATGCGCTCAATAGTCTGTGGACTAAGGCCGCTGGTCTCGCTGCCCACTACGTAAATAAATGGCTCGGCAAAGCAGGCAACGCTGCCAAACCGTGGTGAGCACATGCTGCCCACCCTCTCCCACGTCTGATCGGTCGTGTCCATGCGCTCTACTGTCGCCAGCTCATGCGTACCGTCGAACCTATATCCAAGTGACAACCAGCAGCCGGTGAATGTTCCTCATGATACAGCATGTTCTTGATGTATTCCTTTTCAATGGCATCAACTATCAATGCATAATCGAGAAAGGTCGCAGAAAATCTTTGAGTATTTTGCATACTTGTTGTAGCCACCTAAGTCAATATCACTATACTTTCTGATTGCAACGAAATTTGAAGCCCTAGAAAGTGCCACGCCATACCAACGCCGTGCCAGGGCACAGTCTCGATCTACAGTGGGGATGTGCAAAAATTTGGTGTATGCTGCCAAAGTCGATGGCGCAAATGTTCCACATCGAAGCCTGTTGCGCATTTATGTTGCTTGCTGTGCTAGGATTTCTTAGTTCAGGCCTGCGTGATATTGTGTGCTGGTTCTGACTGTGCGCATGTGTGCTGTGTGCTGTGTGTGTGTGTGTGTGCTGTGCTGTGTGTGTGTGTGTGTGTGTGATCCTGGATGCCTCTAATAGATGGTGTCATATCAATACATTTGTATTTGGTGTGATGGTATTTTTAGAGTGATATAATATAATGTGTGATACATGTGTGCATCCCAAATTTTCGGTGGCGCGGGAACATCCAACAGCATTGACTTGGTCTGTGCAGGAATTTGTTGTGTGAGAAAGTGAGATTGCTGCCGAAAACCGCCCCCCTCCAAAAGTTTTACGTGATTTTATGTTTTGGAACTTCCACGTCCTATCAGAATCTCAATAAAGTGGGTTTTGAGTGTGTCCACAATACCAATATACTTGGGTCCATCATATAAATCCCAGAGTCCTAGCTTACGACAATCTCTAAAACACACATAATAATTTCAATGAAATGATCATTGTGGGCAAGACTGTGTGGGCGGGTTGATCGGATACCCGCCAATGACATAGATGTACTTATCGTGCGCCACAGCGGCGCACCCATTCCGTAGAGCGAGCATGTTTGTCACCGACTCCCACTTCCCCGTAGCATTCAGATTGGTGGGCGACGAGACATCCAGGCGCTGCACGGTGTTCACTGGCTTATGCGTGTTGTGACCGCCGAGGATGTAAATGTAATTGCCGTGCGCGACCACACAGCACCCATACTGCATATGGTCAATGTATCCGAAGTCCTCCCACTCCGATAACGTGGCGAGGTTTAGGCGCTCTATTGATGCTGCTGCACGGAGATCCGATGGAGTCATAGCTTGTGGCTCGCCCCTGTAAATGCCAGTCCAGCAAACCGATTCACCATTATTATAGGAAAGTATTTCCCCGGATCTTTCCAACTCGCCATCATATAATCAGTATGCTCTGTTGAAACGAAAGTGGTCGCAACATGTGCCTTATGAAAACATATTTGCCAGCTGTTATGACTGCCATGACTAGTTTTGTTGTCCCCCCCTGCCGTGGAACTCAGCAGTGGCTGCAATAAATCCGCTGTGTGGATACTACTACTAATAGCCCTAGCCCCATAACAATAAGATCAATAGTACTCAACAGCTTTGAATTATATCATATCACTCTAAAAATACCATCACATCACATACACATTATTTCTACAAGTAAATTAACAGTAATAACTGTGAGAAAATATGCAATTAGCCATCCCAAATATATTGCCAAGTAGTACAAATGCCCACTACTCATTGCAAAACTCTACCAGGTTTATGCACAAGCATGTGAGATAAAGCCCTGCTGCTCACAATCATGTCTCGAGGGCCGCTGCAGTTTCATGGAAATGCCGTGGGCCCAAAGCCCTCACCCCCCACCGAAGACAATTATTCCCAAGCCAAATTGTTTGAAACCCAACCCTGTAATATAAATCAATATCGTTATGATAAAGAGAACTGTCCCCATGCAGTAGCATGGATGTGCAGAATGACTGTGTCAATGACAACCCAAAGAGAAAGTGACATAAAGGGCAGCCACCACCGCAGTAGCGTGGCATGCTCAGTGATATCCGGGCGCACACCCGAGCACGTACAGGTATGTGCCATGCACTATAGCGGCACATCCGCTTCGAGGCACATGCATGGAAGGCATGCTCTCCCATTCCCTTGTGACGGTGTCAAGGCGCTCCACGGTCTGAAGGACCTCCTCTCCGTTGAACCCTCCGCATATAAAGATGTATTGGCCATAATTCACAGCTCCGCACCGATATCGATCAGTCGGCATGTTCTGAGGCACAGATCACAAGTGTAGCATCAGCAGCATCGTAATGATGAATTTGATGTTATCATACATTTTTCGACTCTGGTGAGCCTCAAAGCACTTGCATGTACCAACCAAGCAACTTAGGCACCCGATAGCACACACGGACCGCGACATGATTATCACATTGTCAACTCCATGAGATAGACACGTGTTTTGGAACCCACTATAGCTTGAATGTCTTAGCTAGTCTATCTGGTATGGAATACTGAACTAAACTTATACACAAAATGGGCGTTGTCAACGCACCTCCATGGTACACATTGCACAGTGCTAATGGTAAGCCAGAGTCAATTATATCACTCTAAAAATAACACCACATCGAATACAAATGAATGGCAAGCCAGCATAATAACATGTTTACCTTACCTCGTTGTTTATGAGTGTTTGAGGTGAGGAGCGCAACTCCAGGACTTCCATCGTGCCTACTGCCTACAACAACCAGCTCAGCAATACACCTCAAACAATGTTCTTTATCATTCCAGCATACATAGACAGTAGTATATAGATTCTCATACTATACGCAGAGGCGCTGCCAGGTGCAAACCACTTACCTTTGTTCCGTCGCAACCACCGAATGAATACAAAGTATTTTCATGCACCGCGATCGAAAATCCGTACCGCCGAGCTTTCAGGCTTCCCACTCGGTCCCAGTACCCACTCGACAATTCTAAAAACTCCACCACATGCATGGCTTCCAAGTGATTGTTATTGCCGACGGGGTCAAGGAATTGCTCGCACCCACCAATCACATATATGCGATCGTAGTGCAACACGGACGAACATCCCTGCACGATTCTCCATTCAAGCATGCGCTGTCAATAGGAGCAGATTTCCCATTCAAGCACGTGCTGTCAATATGAGCAGATTTCCCATTCAAGCATGCGCTGTCAATAAGAGCAGATTTTCCCCATTCAAGCACGCGCTGTCAAAAAAGACAAGATAGAACCAGTGCAAAATCTCTGCAAATAAAATTAAACCAGTGTATGTATGTGTGGGTATCCTCTCAGTTCTTGGCTTGGGAAAACTTGGTATTTAGAAGAGGGCATACCACGCGAGGTTGCTTCATGCTCCAGATCTCTTCCCATTTCACGAGGAAGGTATCCAAGCGCTCGCAAGAAGTCAAGGGGGTGCGGGCGCCGTCCTTCCAGCCATCACAACCCCCAATTGCGTAAACATACTGCCCATGCGCAGCGGAGGCGCACCAGCAGCGGGGAGTAGTCATAATGATATCCATCTCCTGCCACACTTGTTGATATCCGAGGTTTATCAAACTTATACGCTCAACCGTTTGCAGCACACCATTCCCATCATGTCCTCCTGCCGCAACAAATCGATCATCGAACACCCCTGTTTCACCATTGTCTGACAACTATATGCAAATGCTACTGCAACTTTGACGTGTAAAGATGCAGCACCACACCACTTGTTTTATAGCATTCGTTCATTTTACCGCAATGGTTTCACAGCCTGAGTGTGCAATACTCATCAGCGCATCAGCAACGTGACTAAGGCGGAGATGTAGGCATACATCCGCAGAACACAGCTAGCTTTGGCGTAATAGTGCACCTAGATACACGATACACGTGTTGATGCATAGTATATCCGATA
The DNA here is from genome assembly GCA_001247695.2 of Cymbomonas tetramitiformis. NCBI lineage: Eukaryota > Viridiplantae > Chlorophyta > Pyramimonadophyceae > Pyramimonadales > Pyramimonadaceae > Cymbomonas > Cymbomonas tetramitiformis. The sequence continues at coordinate 16,803 of LGRX02003094.1, read as the reverse complement.
CACACGGACACACCCATTGAACGGCATGGGATCGGCCAACAAAAGATAGCCCACCACCATCATCCCAGTGGATGTGAGAATCCTTTCAAATGCCGGGCAAAATACTCCCGACAGGACTCGAACCTGTGATCTATCGCTCACTAGTGCGATCGCTATATTCCACTGAGCTACAGGAGCAACTTGATGCTCTGAAGCAAACTCAATGACATCCCTGTACAGTGTGCGGGGAATCGAATTGCGCGATGACATATGCGTCATCGACTTCATCATCGATGGTATGCTGCGTGATTATTTCATATGCGAGCCGCGACTGCCCGTATGGCACGATTCACCACCAATTCTTTAAATAATATATAACGAGAACCATCCGTGTCGTGAGCCTCGCGGACTGATAGGTGATAGTACTGATAGTATGACATGAGTATTAAACATCAACCCTGGCTTACCACAACGTACTTACCGTGTGTGCCAAACTCAATGCACTTAGTAATCTCAGTGTATAGTTCGTGCCATAAACTTAGCTTGGGTCACACTTTAAAAGTTTCACCATAAACGAGCATGAACTGAGCGAGCTAGGTCCACAAAAAGGTCAGGCTTACTTAATTATACTATTCCATCTGGCTTACCACCACACATTATGCAATTTGTACCAAGCTACAGAGGCGTCCAATGCTTACAAGAGACCGTGCTAGTCACAAAGCGTGCCCCGGCATGACAGTCAGGCTAATTTAATTGTCCGATGTATTGAAGAATCAAAAGCGAGTATACATTGGACATATATTATACCGCTACGGTGTGCGACGTAAACTGAGGATTGCGTTTCTGCACGGTGCGCACTTTACGACGCAGTGATACATCTCACACATGCATCATGTGTTAATCACAAGATGATGTGTCGCATTCCACAAGTCTCGCAGGCCCCGTCGAGCCGGGATAAGCGTCGTGTTTGTCATGGTCTGGGTGATCCTGGATGCCTCTAATATATGGTGTCATGTCAACACATTTGTATTCGATGTGGTGGTGTTTTTAGAGTGATATAATAATACATTGGACATATATATTTGCTGGTAATGTCATCTGTGTGCACAACCTGGATATATCGCCATGATGTTGACACACCAGCTGAAGGCTGCTGTGATAATATCACATGGCCATAGTATATACACTTAAAAAAACACCATCGTAATTATGGATGCCTCTAATATACGATCATATCAATACATTTGCATTTGATGTGATGGTGTTTTTAGAGTGATATAATATTTATCTCATGCACGATGTACAAACATGACATGGTGTATCGTCAGAGACATCCAGGATCAACCGGGCTTTACACACCACTGAGCGCATTTCATAGCACGCCATGCCATGCTTACTCCATGCACTACATTTTCTTCTTAGTGCTTCACATTATATATATGTTATATGCTGACAGAACACGTAGTAGTGCATGCTAATATAATGATGTACACTTTTAAAAACACCATCATAATTATGGATGCCTCTAATATATGGTGTCATATCAATACATTTTTATTCGATGTGGTGGTATTTTTAGAGTGATATAATAATGTGTGTGTGCAGCGACCTTCACTCATACCTACAGTATGTGTGTTTCACGCTGTAAATCGCTTCGTGTGTGGCCTTGTTTGCCCCGTCGCGCCAGGACACGCGGCGTGATTATCATGGTCTGATTTAACAATTGGATGCCTCTGTTGCTTGGTACAAATCCCACTATGCGTGATGGTAAGCCAGAATGAATACTAGAATATTCTATGCTGACAGACAAATCCATAGTCACAGTAGTAGTAGTGCGGTAAGTGCGTTGTGGTAAGCCAGGGTTGATTTTTAGTTGTTCCTAGGATTGTGAATAGTATCCACCCGTTGATAATCATAATTGCAAAACCCTAAAAATATAATAAGTCAAATATTGTATGCATCGGATATCACTTTGTTTGATGAGCGTAGTAAAGATGTATATTTTATCAATATATTGCAGTTGTACATACACACGTGCAGTGAACAATCTGTTCTTAATAACATCCAGCACGTGTAAGTTCGGCTTATCTAAAACATTGTTTTATAAGGGTAGACGTTATCAAAACAACTGCCTGCGTGCATGTATTCATAACGCGACATTTCAAGGTATGTCTTACGCGAGGTTGACTTTACACAAAACTTATGATTTTCTAGATCGTGAGATATAAGCGATTTAAGTTTCCGCTTATGTATGGTTAAGTATGGGAGATAACTGAGCGGTATCGACCATAACTTTTCAATGCCTGGGTCAATTGCATACCTGCAGTATGCAATATGTTTAGATTGCTTTGAGCGACATGTTTATCGAATAAAAATATTTTCGGAAGTTTTGTGTAAAGTCGACCTTGCGTAAGACATACCTTGATTTGTTACACGTGTACGAATAGTCACGTGATGCATGCTACTATAGTCTGAATATGCAGCGACCTACTGTGAATCACTTTGTGCTCTGTAGCCTTGTATGCCCCATTGCGCCGAGACACACCTCACGATTGTCACGGTCTGATTTAACTCTCAGATGCCTCTGTTGCTTGGCACAAATCGCACAATGTGTAGTGGTAGAGTGAATACTATATTTCATCAATTATTTATAGTGCACACAGCATGGATTTTGCACACTCTATGAAATTTCAACAGTACTTTTATCATATCACTCGAAAAACACCATCACATCTTATACAGTACATCATATATCAAGCAGTGGAAGATGAATATATACATACCAATCACATATACATATTGCAGGCCTTGTACTGCTGCTGCACATCCATACCTCGGAGTTGTCAGCTGTGCGCTCATCTGCAGCCATTACACACGCACTGTGCATGTGTCATGCATGTTGAGGAGGTGTTACCGAAATTCAGATATATCGTATCGATATTGTCACAGGGTATGGGTATCAATATTTCACAGGGTGATGTACTTTTGGTGTCCACCATCCAACGCTAGGTACATCGGCAAGGCTAGGTATGTGACATCCGGATGTTCCTAAGGCAAACCTGTTTTTTCAAGACGTCTGTTGTCCAATCTTGAGAGCATCTATTTATGCAATACCCTAGACCGGTTCATCAAGAGCACATACACAAATGGCAGGGAAATGATCTCGCATGATCAAATGCCAGCGCCCACCGTTTGCCGCTGGCAAGAGCGTGTAAACCTACATGATTTAGGTACATTCCCTAGGTACATCGACGTAGACATGCCATCTAACCACCTGGATGGCAAAATAATATTTTGTCTAATGTTAGAATTTGATTGCATAATACACTCTATGAAGTAGATTCGGTGTCAATGATTATGTTGATGTCCACAGTCGATGCCGGCTTGATGTGTAATCGAAGATGACTTGCGTAGTCGAATGTGAATGATGCCGGACATGCATGAAGATCTGAAGAAACATGGACCCTGCTGCAGAACCGATTGCATCGCACGGTTGCGCAGTCGAAATCTCACATGTCTCCAATTCTGCTAGCTGCATCGGTCTGTACCTAAGGCCCTTCTAGGTACATCCATACCTCCAATTGTAGTTTTGCGGGTAGTGGACACTTTTAATGTAACGAGAAAAGTATGACTCAAGGACTCTCAGAGGGGTGTCCACTATCTTGTTACTTCATTTTGTGGGATTGGTCGGGACACCCTCTTGCCCTATAATTATATTGAGGTGATGTTGTAATGTTCTTCCTCTCGCGGTGGCTGACACTAGTAGGGGGATGGTGCCCGATTTGCTTCTGAATTTTTGCACGTCACCTGTAGCATGTGTTTCACCAGCATAACACTTCCACCGTCGAGCACACCGCGGTTCGGTAACCGTTATTTCGAGTATTCGAACCTGTGACATGTTTAGGACCGTTAAGTGACGAAGGGGTCACGGAAGAAATCCTTTTTCGGAAAGCTCACTGACGAGGACTCCTTGGCAAGAGTCGAAACGCGTATGGGCAGCCTAAACAAGACACAGTATATCTTTTAGCAATTTATTACATGTGCTCTTTGTTTCATTAATCGTTATACGATTATTATCGAACTGATTATTACTTAAACAACACCCTGAAGTCTTCCATGGTTTTTACTATGTAAGTAGGTGCACCTGTTTTACGCATTATGTTCTCGCGCCTGTGCACGGCGCAACAGGGTGTATATAATTATGTAATATATTCAACATTATATTTTATATACATATATGATAAACCCTTCCAAGTCTTGTTTATGACCCATCACATTGACACATCAGTGCGGAATATTTCTTGACCAGGCTTCTGAGCTTAGGATCAGCTCACAGTTGTTCAAACCCAGCTAACAGATCATGCAGCAGAGACAAAACAAGATTATGAGTTCACATGCTGTTTAAGAGTGGCAGCAAGATGAGTAGGGCATCATGTCGCATGAAAATACTGGTTGCCCTTTCATGTTTTGGAAACCAATGCCATGTTGAGTACACTAAAGTCAAGGTGGCGCATAGGAAAAAGTTAATACCGGCTCCCAAATTTCGGTGGTCACATCCATTCGCTCGGTGGTTCTCAAGACCTCATTCCCGTCGTACCCTCCAATTGCATATATGTAGGGTTCCTGCAAACGTACCAATGACCATACGGAGCGTTGCTTGTACACACGGTCAATAAGGTGGATGGATGGATGTCAACACCTAACACACCAAAACATGATATTGTATAACCATTCTTGAAGTGATAATTGTTGAATCATCCTCGTTCCATATGTAATATGATGTCTATTGCAACATTACGTTCAGCGCACACAGTGCACCTGATATGTGTAGACGTGGTCTATGTCAATATCCAAAATTATTTTAGCATACCTTCCATCATTATTTATGCTCATAAAAAATTATTAGAGTACCAAGATGAATCCCAATATATAATGGAATCTCGCCCTGAGTGTAACATTCACGGTTCAGACATGCATTTTATCACAGTAGGAGTATGATATGAGACACAAGAAAGAAAAATATCTGAAAAAGATGTTTGAACCATATGAATTATCCAACGATACAGTTCATATAGTGGTCCACACCAAATTGGCATATTGCATCATTTATTGTATCGAGCACGACGTGCATGTTTTTCTTGCACGTGCCTCATCCCTGGGAATAAACTTCTCCCGAGAGAGAGAGAGAGATCGCTGCAAACTGATGCGAGGATAACTGCCCACAAATACTTGTAGGTATTGCGTTGTATTGTTGTATATGATATAATCGTTGATGATAAAATCATCGGCAACGCGTGCAACCCAACGTCTCAGGACCTGTGAACCACTTTGGTGAGGCCACCTCACGAAAGTGGTGCACGAAAGTGGTTCATAAAATTCACACTGCTGTAACCCGTAACGCGCCGGGTATTCTAAATTATTTATGACATAATTGCATATAATTTAGATTTGGGATCTGCCGTTTCCCGATATTCAACGCGGATGAATACGTGGCACATTGTGGCAGTCCGATCAAAACATTTGCTACGGCCAAAATCTCTCCTCACCCCATAATCTATGACGATGACGATGACACCCGAATGGTGTCATGGCATAATGCTCGGGACCTTTGGCCCGGTTTCGGAACTTCTTACGCAAAAAGACTTTTTCCTTCGGGCCCAACTTTGTTGCGCTACTGCAGGCACAGCCCCTTGTGATTTTAATCACATTACATGAAGTACAATTTTTTCCAACGTTCGTAACTAAGATATATTTATTCACAAGGCGAATACCTTTTTCTTGAGCTCTTGATCGACCCCATCTGCAACCGCATCAGCTTCGTTTGCAGTCGCGACTGCAAGCTAAGTTGATGCGGTTCAAGATAGGGTCGACCAATTCACGACAGGCGAGGGGTGTTCTTGCGTTCTAGCGCTAGAAACTTGTCAGATATATTCGTATCAACAATCTGTATGAGTATATCCCGTAAGTTTCAGGTCATACCTTGAAGCATACTTCAAACAGTCGCATATTGGTTCCAAACCCAAAACATCTGCCTTAGAAATAAATTGCGCGTTGGGCGCACAAGTAACTTGAAGCTTTGAGCTTCAAGTAACTTAAGGATATGCATCTTGGTAGTATTTGTGCCAAGTTTCGTGCTCTATGACGCACGGGAAGCCCTTGGCTGTTTGGCATCTTTGGGTTTGGGTTCGAACCCAAACCCAAACCCAAAACATCTGTCTTGGAAATAAATTGCGTGTTTCGCGCACAAGTAACTTGAAGCTTTGAGCTTCAGGTAACTTAAAGATATGTATCTTGGCAGTATTTGTGCCAAGTTTCGCGCTCTAGGACGCACGGGAAGCCCTCGGCTGTTTGGCATCTTTGGGTTTGGGTGTCACGTTCGAACCCAAACCCAAAACATCTGCCTTAGAAATGAATTGCGCGTTGGGCGCACAAGTAACTTGAAGCTTTGAGCTTCAAGTAACTTAAATAAATATCTCTTGGCAGTATTTGCGCCAAGTTTCGTGCGCTAGGACGCACGGGAAGCCCTCGGCTGTTTGGCATCTTTTTTGATTATTCCAAACCCAAAACTGCCTTGCAGAATTGGAGTTATCATGCACTCTAAATAACGAAACCTGGCAGATACGTGTATTCATAACAATAATATGAATATATCCTGGAAGTTTCAGGGCCTACCGTCAAGCATACTTCAAACAGTCGCATCTTGACAAGAGGCGTTATGGGTTTGGATTCTCTTGTCAAGATGCGATCGTTTCGAGCATACTCGAAGGCATGCTCTGAAACTTACGGGATACATTCGTATTATTGATACGAATATATCTGACAGGTTTCTTGCGCTAGAACGCAAGAACACCCCTCGGCTGTTGTGAATTGGTCGACCATATCTTGAACCCCATCGACTTAGCTTGCAGTCGCGACTGCAAACGAAGCTGATGCGGTTGCAGATGGGGTCGATCAAGAGCTCAAGAAAAAGGTATTCGCCTTTGTGAATACATATATCTTAGTTACGAACGTTGAAAAAAATTGTACTTCATGTAATGTGATGAAAATCACAAGGGGCTGTGCCTGCAGTAGCGCAACAAAGTTGGGGCGGGCAAGCGATAACTCGCATTTCCATAGTTAATAACTGACAAACGGCGTTGTTGTCACTGTTAAGAACTGCAAAAAGCGACAGGAATTGCAAAAACGGACACGATTCTGTACAAGACGACACAGTCATGCGATGCTCGTTGTCATCGCGACAGCGACACCCCCCCCCACTTCGTATGTTTTAAAGTTATAATCACGATCTCCGAATTCGCCTGCCAGGTCAAAGCCATCGCAGCACGAACATTGGTGCACATTTTCGCATTTTCGCATTTTAGTGAATGTAACCCTTTTGGATATTCGCTACATCGCGGCCAGATTATTGGCTGAAAAAAAAAGATTCCCACAGGGCATTTGGTTATTGGTCATAATGTCCAGGTGCTATAATGACCTGGAAGCTATCTTCCCAGAGATCTTCAAAATCGTAACGTTGAATTATAAGATTTATACCCCAGGCAAAATTCTGCTTTCACCGCCAGATTGAAAACTCTCAACTGTGAATCTTGCGGATTGAAGCACTCTTGAGAGTGAAAATCGGTTCTCTACCCCCTTCGACCCTAGAAGCCCTAAGGGATACCCCCCCTACGAAAGGTACTCACGAAAGTGGAATTAAGGGTTTTTGGCTCACCAAAGTGTACTCGGTCGATGCGAATACTCGATTTCTGGACAAAAAGATGCGCCTCGTCGTGATCTTTCCATCGATCCGCGACTTTAGTATTCGCATCGACCGAGATCACTTTGGTGAAGATCCGCACCCTTTGGTGAATCACGAAACCTGGTTTGGTGATTCACAGAAGTGGTTTTCCACTTTCGTGCACCACTTTCGTGAGGTGGCCTCACCAAAGTGGTTCACAGGTCCCGAGGTCGTGCGTCTCAGACCCCTCATGAAATCTAAAGCACAGCGTCCCAACAGGTATGTAATGGTTCGATACTTAATAATTTCCTGCTTTGTGAGTCGGTAGTCAGCAATATACAGTTTAGCCTGCAATATGGGTCCATTGAATGCCACCAGACATACCTACATCAACGTGGTTTGGCTGCTGCACCTGCAGGTGCATCAATCAGTAGCATGGACATCATGCCGGACTCGTAAGTGCACTATCCATGCATCACTTCAGCATAGTCCTGCCCTGACTAGATCTTGCGTGCGAATGTTTTTGTAGTGTATGCTCGTCACCTGACTGTTGACGTGATTTTTCAGGACTGCAGCAAAGCCATACCGACATGCATGCATGCAGGTGTCCAGAAGTTTCCACTGTCCTGTCCTGATATCCAACCGCTCCACCGACCGAAGAAAATTCTTGCCGTTGTAGCCACCCATACAGTAGATGTAGTTCCCCGTATGCACTGCCGCACACCCACTGCGCGGAATGTTCATAGACTCCACCTGCCGCCAAGTTCTTGCAGAGGTGTCGAAGCAGTGGACGGTCGGAACTGGTTTGTTGTTTTCATCAGCATCATGTCCGCCTGTCAAATCATCGCAACGTATCAAGGTCTTTTGAGTGCCTTTCTGGCTGCCAGAGCCAATGATTTCACACATACACCTTGGTGTGATCCGTCATTGGATGCTAACCAACTAAGTATAAGACATCCCACATACTTGGTGGCACAAAGCTGTGCTGACTTATGCTATATTTATGCTATAACTATATCATCTTGTTCGAGTTCTTGGATAAAAGTTAGGGCCTTTTTAGGGCTTTGACACAGCGTATAAACGTCGAGGGAAGATATGGTCATCCCCAATACATCCTGGATACACCTTGTTGCGCAGCGATCGGAACGCAACACTAACACAAGGGCACCTACAAAAGTAGGCCCTGGGACACTTCAGGACGGTAACATCCGCCGTGGGGGGGGGATAATATGCGTCCAACTATATATATAGGACAGGAAAGTGCTCCGACAATCTCAAGAAAAACGATATGTGGGCACACCTCTAGATCTGTCACACACCAAAGGGCGTTGTCAAAGTACAAGACAATCCTTATGTCTTGAATTATATATAATATATTATGAATCAATCAAAGATTCATGCTCGCTCAGAACTTGGGACTTGGGACGCTGAGCGTACGCTTACGAAACTCTTTGAAAATGAATTGCAAGCCACATGATACACTATATATATATATATAATATATATATATATTTCTTCTTCTTATACTCCCTGTCGCGCCGCTCACGGGTACACAACGCTAAAACAGGGGCACCCACTGTAAAGGGTCCTGGAAAACCTCAGGACGGTATCAACCACCGCGGGGGGATTGTGTCAACTCAATATACTGAGCAAGACAGTGCCCCGATTAATTCCACAAATGTGATAAGTGGGCACACCTTAGAGCCTTGGAGTTACACTTTTGAGGAAGTCCGTAAAGTACACCTCCTTGTCCTTACAAACACGTTATAAAATATATCCAATATAAAATACAAATCTGCTCAAAACTTGGGACTTTTATGAGTACAGATGTAAGTCGGGAAATTACAAGAATGTTGTGCACATCTTGAAAGATCTTGTGTAATCTTAATTATCAATCAGTTAACAATCATTGCTGACTAGCTTTCAAAAATATATAGTCAATATAGTCAATATATATAAACTATATATATATATATTCCTACTTTTGTAGGTGTCCTTGTGTTGATGTTGCGATCCGATCGCTGCGCAACAAGGTGTATCCAGTATGTATATCTCTCTCTCTCTCTCTCTCTCTCTCCCGGAGGTCCAAAGTGCGGCATGCATGAGGTGATTGTCATCACCGATTTATATTGTTTTTTCTTTTACCATATTTCCGACCAATAAGATATTTTTTGTTGCACTGTAAGGAATAAAAGATTTCCACTATGTATCCGATTATGATAATTGCTGTCACAATATGGGGGGATTGGAACACACCGATGAAGTATATGGAGTTGCTACCATCTGACACTGCTGCGCACAGCTTGCGCGAATCGAGCATCTTTGCATCGACCTTCCACTTTAAAACACCTGGAGTGGCCATATCACGTAGTTGTATTCTGCTTACGAGGCGGTGCTGCTTCTCTTGAAGCTATTTACCTGATCCAGTGGCACACACAATCATTCTCTGCAATAAGGTGTGCCGTCCCAGTTACTGATATGTGAATGAAGTCGTAGTGTAATGAGCAAATAGGTAAATGGTCCACACACCACACACTCACGCGCACACAATAATAAGTAGTGAAATCGTAATGCCATAACATACGCAACCATACACCTGATTATTCTATGGGTGTACAAGAAGTGGGACACATACAGGTATGGCACACACATTGCTATGATGCGAACCCGGACGCCTGGAAGTTCTTCCGTGTTTTAGCTGTCATATCTAATATAAAAACACACATTTATGGCCGTCTTGATACCATTGTTTATATTTTAAACCCCCCCGGCAATTTAAAGACACGTGGGCGTCCAAAATCCCCGTTAAGGCAGGTGTCCATAGGGCATCATCATCGGCACTGCCACCTGTTGTGACTGGTCAAAAGTATTGCGCCGCTCTTGAGAATGAATTGAAATTGGCGCGAGTCGCGAAGTCATATTATTTACTTCTGGTTCGACCAGATGGGTTGCTATTTTGCTTTTGCGCTGTGACACTGTCAAAAGCATGCCAGCTGAAACTTGCAATCCTGCTCACCCTGCATATTAGGCGCACTTCTGTAGCAATTGAAGCGCCGTAGCACACAATCCGTATCACATACAGCATCCTTCCCCCATCAAGCTATTAAAATAAAAAAATGCGAAATGGATGACATACAGAGTATGTGTTAATAATGTGGAAAGCCTCTCTACTGAGACAGAGTGGCGGATATACTGGCGTGGAAGCGTACACCCACACTATCACTATATGCGTGGCGTACAAGTTGCACTAGTGCGAAACACAGCAAAAACAAAGATCCTCTTCTGGTGGCATGCCCCCTGCCGGCTTATAGTCTGCGATGCATAGCGAGTGAGTAGAAAACTGTACGCATGCGCGTGCGTAGAGGGATAAAGAAGATGGAATATAGTGATGGATGCATCGAAATACACGTGTCCACACCCACTCACACACCCATGCATGCATAAAACGGCATAAAGCACGGCAAGTCACAGGCAACCACAACCAGCCCACCATTGCTCCCGTGGATGAACAACCATGCGGGCATGCATGGACATATATAATAGGGCACGACCAAAAGAAAATAGAAACACGGTCATACACAGAATGCCACGACGAGGTCCACCGACGACAAAAGCCAGCCCACCACCACCCACAAGTGGAAATGCTAAGCATTCGGGAACATGCACTAAGCACGCACGCATAAGGTTCGCGGCAATTTTTGGAAAGGAAATTGTTACCAAATAATTTACTGGTAATCCCGACCCCCAAAATCACGTTACTCCCACTTATACGGTAATCGGTTGTCATCGATGAAATAATGCCCCGAATTACCGCAAAATTACCCGGATTAACGGGCACACCCCCAAATCTGAGATACTGTATTTGTTCCAGAATCTCCAACTGTACGATAATATTCAGTTCACTATCGTGCCAATAGTCAAAAGTTCTCGATCACAACTGCAAATAATTTCAAGTGAGTGTCGAACACCTCTCACCCTTTGACCTTGTATAACACGGATACAGGTTGCCAGCACTGGAAATATCACACCCGGATCGTATCTCTCGCTACAGTTTTCGCTAAACACGTTAGATTATACAGCTTGAGATATCATAGCAATTTTCAAATTTGCGCGCATTGTCAGTATGCATATGAAGCGTACCAGCTGAATATATACAAGCTGAAACACAACACACACACACACACACATAAGCTGGAATTCGGCCTCTATACGAGTATGTAAGCTGAGATAGTATAAAATACGGGCAGGGGTATCCATAATAAGTGTGAACGATAATCACAAGTTAGTGAGTCAGCCTCCAGCAGTTTGTACGTAGCGATTCGTACCTTGCATTACTTTGCATATAAACATCCTGTACGAAAAATTGAACATGATAGGCGTGTTCCTTGCTATCGAATTGGTTAGGTTACAACTTGCTTGGACATTTTTCGGCCCCCGTGTGCAATTTAGCTCCGGATAATTGCATCTGGTAAATTCTCTGTAAATCCACCTTGGGAATTACCGGTAAAATTACCGATAAATCCTAAGTCAAAATCCTCTTACCGGTAAAACGCGATCCTTACGCACGCTTAGCATGCGCGCACGACATACCAATGACAGTCCAAAAAGAGAAAGTGGGAAGCCATCGGGAGCTCGTCATGTAGCCATTCACTGCACCAGGCTCCCATAGAAAAGTTCCATGGTAATGCCCAGATACACTCAGACTCACCCACATATGCATGTGTGCGTGTGTGAGTCGTGCACTGTGTGTGTGACACACACCCGTCGATGTACAACATTAGACACACCAATCAAATCCCACCACGCCTCCACAAACAAACATACACAAATGTGATGAGACCGTTACTGCAAAATATGCACACAAATCTATTCGATGCGTGCATACATAAACCCACACATCACGCACAGGCATGTACGCACGTGCGCGCGCGCACACACACGCAGTGTCCCGAAGTGTGTGCTGAATCCTTTGATCCCCGGCGTGGGTACATAGTGCAGTCTTCTGTGGCTACGGGGTGCCAAAGGAGTCGCAAGGATACCCATACACGCGCACACGCGCACGCACACACGCACACACACACGTACGATAACGCGCAGGTGTAAGCACGCGCGCACATACTTAACAGCGTGATGCACGGCAAACTAAAGTCCTCCCATCACCGTCTCAGTGGATGCGATAAGTGTACACAAATAGGGTGGGGACATGATACGATACCGTATGTGTGTTTGGATCGTGTGTGGTTGCGCGGTTGCGCGTGTGTGCAACGAACCATGTATATACAATGTAACGGATCAACGATATATATATATATGCATATGTCGCATCTTCAGAACATACCACTCTCCAGGCTCCGGTATAGCCGAAGGAACTATTATCTGCCGAGTGACCAGACGTGTCAGAACCTGTCATAGTTGAAACGTTTCCATGCACTACGATAGATGTTGCATATCGCGCCCAAGTGATGGGCATCCCAAAATGACGACCGCGTCGTCTGGGTCCACACAGATATTACATGCATGGCTGACGAAGTGAGAATGTAGTTCAATGCTAGCACGGCAGCCGGTGCTCCCGATATACATATTAATAAGTGAAATCACTAATAATAACAAACTTCCGAAAGAAAATATATATGTTCGTCGGCGTCTGTGTATACTGGTCCGGAGCTCATGCTGTAGCTTTATACGTATTACTTTCGACTCTGGCTAGAAGCCGTCAGTGGAACTCAAGCGAACTAAATTACTCTGGACCGGGACGGATCTTTTAAATTTTATTCGATAAACGATTTCGAAAATCGAACGTTGCGGCCGAGCCTGATAGATTATTTTGCATTGACTGCAAAACCAAGTACACTGCTGTTGCAAAACGTGCTTCACCAGGGTTGCACGACATAGTCTCTCCCAAGGTTTTGAAAACTGAAAACAGAGCAACATGAGTACGTTAGAGCTGCACAATTTAAACCGGTCCGTTTATTTTTAACAGTGGCAGTTTTCCGAATCCGACAGTCCATGTACGATTCCAGATATCAAAATACGATACATTCCTTTGTCGCTCCCCAGGAATCTCTTCGGAACTTTCGATGTCCCCGATCTAAAAATATTGGACGGCTCAACGTTAGTCGGGCACCCCGAGAGTACGTATAAGCTTATACGAATGCAGCGAACTACTTTGCTATTACTACTATCTTCGACTTTGCGAATCGGACGACGCCACGTCGACACACCAATGCTGACAAAATTGCAACCCTGTCATCAGAGCCGCGTCGGTCGGGTCACAACGAACGGAGGCCGGAGGACCAGAGCCTTGGATGTTCTGTAGAGCTGCACAACTGAAACTGGTCCGTTTATATTTAACAGTGTCAATTTTCCGAATCCGACAGTCGTATGTGTGACCGATCCTTGGACCATGCGGTGTGTGGCTAATCAGTGGACCATGCTGTGTATGGCTTATCCTTGGATCATGCTGTGTGTGGCCGATCCTCGGACCATACTGTGTGTGGCTGATCCTTAGACCATGCCGTAGTGGCCGATCCTCGGACCATGCTGTGTGTGTGACTGATCCTTGGACCAGTTGTGTGTGGCTTATCCTGGATGGACCATGCTATGTGTGGCCGATCCTTGGACCATGCTGTGTGTGTGGCTTAGATCCTTGACCATACGGTGTGTGTGTATTGATCCTTGGACCATGCTGTGTGGCCGATCTTTGGAGCACTCTGCGGTGTGGCCGATCCTTGGAACATGTCATGGTGTGGCTGATCCTTGGACCATGCTGTGTGTGGCTGATCCTTGGACCATGCTGTGTGTGAATGATCCTTGGACCATCCGATTCCAGATATCAAAGTGCGATACATTCCTTTGTCGCTCCCCAGGAACCCCTTCGGACCTTCCGATGTTCCCGATCTAAAAGCCTTGGACGGCTCAAAGTGGTCGGGCAACCTTTCCGACGCTTTCGAGTTCCCTAAAGTCGAAGAGTAGAAGGCGAAGAGCGTGATCACCAAAAGAGCGAAGAGCGTGATCGGCCACAAGGCACGCGCGGCAACGGACTACTCAACGGGAGATTGCGGCCGAGGAGGAAAGGGCCAAGAAGGCGAAGGCAGCCCAAGAACAGCAGGAGCGAGCTGAGAAGAAGTACACCGAGAAGCTGCGACTGACCGAGCAGCAGGCGAGGCAGGCGGAGGAGAAGGCGCGGAATTTGGAGAAGGCGATTGGGGGAGCCAGCGGATCTGCAGCGGATGCCAGACCCACGAAGGTGGAGCTGCACCAGGCGACACTCCTCCGCGAAAAAGAGCTCCGGGTGGAGGTGGAGGAGGCCGAGCGGCAGAGGGAGGCGACGCTAGTCGAAGAACTTCGCCGTCAGTTGCAGCAGCAGGGCCAGAAGCAGCTGGAACTGACGGCGGAGTCCGCCGAGGAACGAGGCCGGCGGCTGGCGGCCGAGACACGTTCCACAAGGTGCTGGGCGAAAAAGACAAGGAGCACAAGGATGACCTCAAGGGCGCCTTCGCCTCAAACGCGGACCTTGCGAAGGACGCCATGCACAAGCAGAGCGCGCAGCTCGCGCTCATGTTTAATATGTACTCGCAGTTCACGAGCCTGGTGGCAGGTCGGTCGGGAGGGGGCAACAGCGAGAACTCCGCCGCCCAGCAGGGGATGCAGGCGTGTCGCGATCATGCACCGCGCGCTGTGTCGTGGCGGGTGGCGTGCTGCGGGTGCGCGGGTGAGAAGTGGATGGGCTGTTTGGACTTTGGGTGTGCGGGGCAGCGGTGCTGGGTAGCGAGGGTTGTTGAGGGGGAAATCTTTTAGTTATATGGAAAGAGGAAGGTTCAGCGTTCTCAGCAGACTGACCGAAAAGTCCTTATTCGGGATGCCTTCGAAGCTGGCACGGTCGGCTGTGCATCCCCAAAAAGCTCGACAGGCAGACTGATAAAAAGGTGCCAGGTCAGTGAAGGTTCTCTGGAGGAAAAGCAGCAGGGAGTAACTTAAGCTCGTAAATTCCCAGTTCTCCCAGGCTGACCGAGAAGGTATGACTTCGCAGCAAAGGTCGTGTAGGCTGGTTGGCGTGTGAATTCTCGAAAGGCCGAAGGTCAGCAGGCAGCAGAGACCAAATTCACAGCTTCCCCGAGCCGGCTGAAAAGGTTGAACTCAGCACTCGGGTTGTGCTAGCCAACCCGGTTGGGGATGCCCAAAACGGAAGCGCGCAGCCGGAAAAAACGTCACCACGGTCAGTACAGGCGGTGTCAGCGGAAGTTACTGGCCAAAAGGAACTCGAGAATTCATGCTGTTTCGCCCGGAGTCGAGCGGTGTAAATTCACTCGCCAGTTGTAAGGACTGGTGAGCGCGTGGATGCACAGTTCACCAAAAGCAGCAAAAAGAACCGCGAAGAAGAAGAAGCGGCCGTCTCGTTGACTTTGTAGAATTTACCAAAAGGGTTGCGCTGGAAGGTTGTTGTGGCGAAACGAGTTTGGTGGAACACGCTGAATTCCCTCGCCACGGACGTGTTCTGTCGAGCACCGAGAAAAGCTGGCTATACCGTCGTTACCGTGCTTCCCCGCAACACTCTAGGGGTGAGAATTCACGGGAGAGCGAAGTGCTGCGCCTCACCTGAGAATTCCCACCGGACTTCGGAAAACAAAAGTAGTCGTGGGCAACGAAGACGACGCCTTCGCGTGGGAAAGGTGGGAAAAGAAAGCTGCGACGTTAGCGCAAGGCGATAAGGCGTAGCTGCAGCACGAACGCACACCGCGAACGCACACACATATACATGAATTCGCAATACAACTTTGCGCGCCTGTACTTTTGCTGCAGGGTGAATTCAACCGTGCTCTTGGCTCTTCGTTGGCTCAGCGTGATCCTGCGCGCCGGCCCGTTTCTTGCGGGAATTCATGTTTAAAGCTCACATAGTGCCCGGCGTCTCGAACTTACCTCGACTGCGTGGAGCTTCGGCTTTTAGAAGAGTGAATTTACCCGCAACTGTGTGGGTGTGAATTTACGTCTGTACGCTGTGTCGGAGCGGGCGCGAACGTAAATTCGTATCTGTGAAACTTACGATATGCGTGCGTGCGAAACGTGCGCCGAGAGGGCTGTCCCTGACTGATTCAAGTTGGTGCTTGGTG
>LGRX02003093.1:0-105675 GCA_001247695.2 Cymbomonas tetramitiformis | reverse complement strand
GCTCTCGTGCCAAGCTGCTGGTGTTTCATGCCGCGCTCTCGCGCCAAGCTGCTGGTGTTTCATGCCGCGCACTCGTGCCAAGCTGCTGGTGTTTCATGCCGCGCTCTCGTGCCAAGCTGCTGGTGTTTCATGCCGTGCTCTCGTGCCAAGCTGCTGGTGTTTCATGCCGTCCTCTGGAGTAACACTGCTAGCGTAGAACATCTTGCTCTGGCGGCGGGCTGCCGCCACACAGTGTTCTTCGAAGATTGCGAACAAGACTCCAACCCATCGCGCCAGTAAGCAGTCAGTTTATGACCGTTATGTGGTGGGGGGGGGGCTGAATGATGCCAGGTGGACGCGTACCTGCTGAAGACCCTACGTGACGTGCCAGGGCAGCGCACGCTGGCCCCGTTTTCTTTCCATCGTGCCGCATCGACCGCCACGAGCAATGTCAACAAGCCGCTCCGGGACCGGCACTCGGCTCTGGGCGAGACGGCGGGTGCGCCTACAGCAGTGGAGCCGTGGGCGCCTTCGGCTCAGCAGAAACGCCAAAAGCAAGACCCACACCAACCACAGCAGCGGCGGCAACCACAACAGCACACCCAGGCGCATTGTCAATCCTCCCCAAGATCGATATTCCCCGTTGCTGGCTCAACCGGGTGGCCACCGGATCAGCAGCAGGGACCAGCGCAGCCCTCGGATCAGCAGCAGGGACTGGCGCAGCAGCAGCAGCGGCGGCGGCAGCAAACAAGCTGGCGAGGGTCTCCGTCTTATCAGCAGGAGGAAGGGAGCACAAGCGGGGGGGAGCCTGAAGCGCATCCAAGATCGGCGGATCATCTTGATGCGGGCTGTGGTGAGCAGCCGCAGTCCACCAGACAAGTAGGGGGTCTCTACCCGCAAGAGCGGCGGTCAGTGGACGAGCAGGCCTCCCGTGGATTGCAGCCCCCGGTGCGCCTGCGCTCCCCCAAGCCGCAGCAGCCACATGAGTACTCGCAGCGGCAACAGCAGCAACAGCACGGGCATATGCAGCAGCACCAACAGCAACATCACAAGCACATGCAGCAGCCGCAGCACCAACAGCATATGCAGCCGCAGCCGTGGCAGCAACAGCCGCTGCAGCAGCATATGCAGCCGCAGCCGTGGCAGCAACAGCCGCCGCAGCAGCATATGCAGCCGCAGCCGTGGCAGCAACAGCCGCCGCAGCAGCAGCATATGCAGCAATCCGGACATCAACAACAACGACAGCCACACGTAGCACTGCAAACACCAGCACTACAACCAGTCCAAGCAGAGGGTCAACCACCTGATAGGCGACAAGACTGCCAACAGCTGCAACAGCAACGCATGGCTCAGTCCCAACAGCAATGGAAGCAGCCGCTTAAGCAGCAAGAACTTCAGCAGCAGCAGCAGCCGCAGCAGCAGCAGCAGCAACAACAACTTCAGCAGCAGCAGCAGCAGCAGCAGCAGCAGCAGCAGCAACAACAACAACAACTTCAGCAGCAGCAGCAGCAGCAACAGCAGGAACAACAACTTCAGCAGCAGCAGCAGCAGCAACAACAACAACTTCAGCAGCAGCAACAGGAACAGCAGCAGCAGCAGCAACAAAAACTTCAGCACCACCACCAACACCACCAGCAACACCAACACCAACGTCTAAACGACCAGCAACACCCACAGCAACCACAACAACAACAGTCCCAATTGTCCCAGCACAGTGCCAGGTGGCGTCCACAGATGGACGGTGGGGCCCGAGCGCCTCGCAACGCCGCGCTGCTTCACGGATGCCGCGTCGCCGCGCAGCCGCCACGCCGCAGCGCCAGAGCCTCCTCCGACCCTCCGCTCCTCGCCGCGGATCCCCCGGCTCGCGGCCCGGTCGCCTGCAGCACTCTTGAAGCGCCGACTTGGTCGGTGAATGTGCTGTGCGGTCTGCGGCTGATTGGCAGTGCCGAGGTGGAGCACTTCACGGCGGGGCTTTGTGAGAAGTTGCACGCCGCAGCATTCCGCGGCCCTTCGCTTCCAACGACCCGCACCCACAGCCTTACGCTTGTGGTGCGCCCGGCTGGCTCCATCTCTCACCTCTACCCTCGGGCCATCAATCAGCAATACATGTAGATACTCATCGCCTCCCCCAGTTCCACAGTGGAATAATATTGCGCAGTCTGAGATGTAGGCTCCGTCGATGTCAGTGTTGATTTCCAACGCGGGAGATCACACATTGCGGCGCCGCTATTTTCCATCCTGCACCGCATCCCTGATTGCCAGGTGTGCTCGAGAAGCGCGCCACGTGGAGAGCCGCACGAAGCGCATTGCGTGTCTGCAGCTTCTTGCACTTCCTCATCAAAAGACCCATCACCCAGACATGTGTCACTGATCTGCATTGAGCTGCGCTATGTGGGTGTCATACACTGAGGTGTCATACGCTACTGATGGGCATTGAGCTGCGGTATGCGGGTGTCATACACGGAGATGTCATACGCTACTGATGGGCATTGAGCTGCGCTATGCGGGCGTCATACACGGAGGTGTCATCCGCTACTGATGGGCATTGAGCTGCGCTATGCGGGTCATACACGGAGGTATCATCCGCTACTGATGGGCATTGAGCTGCGGTATGTAGGTGTCATACACTGAGGTGTCATCCGCTCCTGATGGGCATTGAGCCTCGGTATGCAGGTGTCATGCACGGAGGTGTCATCCGCTCCTGATGGGCATTGGGCTGCGGTATGCAGGTGTCATGCACGGAGGTGTCATCCGCTCCTGATGGGTGGGGAATGTTGCTGTGCTGCGCAGATATCGTATGCAATTCCCGGCGCTCCGCTTACAGCACCGCACCGCCGCATCGCTCGGGGTCTGGCGCTCGATCCAGGCCCGCTGACAGCACGAGGCATGGCAGACTGTGTGGCTGGTGAGTTGTCGCATCGTGCCGAGGTGCCGGCAGAGGCGATTCGCGGGCTCGGTCTCCATCTTCTGCCTGTGTCCTTGGCTTCTCGCACCACGGTGCCAGTGGTTGCCGCGAGCCTCGTTGGCGATGCCGCTGCATCTGAACCGGTCACCGACCGCCTCGCTGGCGCGACAACCGCGCAAGAGCGGACCCAAGCGGCGAAGCGCTCGGCCTGGGGCACAAGGCACGACGACCCGTGCCGTCGCCCTTGCTCCACGTGGCAGGCTGGATTTGGCGAGGCAGGGAGATCGGGGATGGAGGATGAGCACGGGGCAGGTGCTGCGGCCGAGCGCGCGCCACCAGCTGCAGAGAGCATTCTTGCGCCAGATAGTGCCACCCGTCGTCATTTCCAAGAAAAGGAAGCGGAGCATCACCCTAGCAAGGCGCTAGTCATGGCACCTCGAGCGGAGGGCGCAGAGGTGGAACGGCCACGGGAGGTGGGCACGGACAGCGTCACAGAGGTGGACCTTGTGGGGGACGGTCAGGTCGATGCTCTGAGGGGGGTGAGTGGGATGTGGGGGGAGGTTGTAGATCTCAGCGACGATCGAGGGGTGGAAACGGGAGTTGGGGAGGATGGTTCGCATATGTTGGAGGTGCAAGGGTGGGGCACCTCGGACACCAGGCTGGGAGGGAGAGAAGCGAATCGCGTCGAGCAAGGCGCAGTAGGCGAGGCCGTGGAGGTTCCTAGGGGAGTGAGCGGGGAGGCAGAGGACGCCCGCCAGAGCCGTCGCACGGAAGCGTCAAGCACCGAAGCTCTGCCCCCGGCATCCCAGCTCGACCCCGAAGTGTTGGAGGCGCTGCCGGCCGCACTTCAGAAGGAGCTCGCGCAGGCCTACGGCCTCGAGACGGGCGGAGCTGGCGAGCCTCTGCTTGCTCAGGTGCGCCTGTGGTAATATCTGGGGCGTGCCGGAATTCGCACCCTTTCCAGCGCCACAGTGTGGTGAGATGCTCACACGCCCCGCGTCTTCCAAGGAGAAGGCTTGTTGAGGAGGCTGCCGGGGGAGAGACTGGCTTCGCGCGCGCCTACGCCGATTGCAGCATTTCCAGGCCCACTTCTTGACAGCCAGCCCGTGTGCGAGCCTCCTGTGCGCCTGCCACCGAGGGAGCTGAGGCACGACGCGCTTGAGCGCCTGTCACTGAGGCACGGCGCGCCTGAGCGCCTGTCGGGCCTTTATAAATTTCCGCGTCACCTCCCTGCCCCTTTATGCACAGATAGTCTCCCATTACTGCGGCGTCACCTCTCTGCGGCGCTGCGGGTGCTTCAGGAACGGGGTGCGCCGCTCGTATCGCCACCGGCGGCACACCGAGCAGAGCCCGAGCGCATGACCGAGGTGCTACCGCCAGCGTCACAGCTGGACACAGCGGTGCTAGATGCTCTGCCGCTGGTGCTGCGCCGCGAGCTGGAACAGGCATATCAAGGGCGCGGCGGCCGTGCGAGAGGCGCAGCCGGGCGGCGCGGGACGCGCGGCGGGGGCTCCGCAGGCCGGGGGCGGGGGCGGGGGCTCCGTGGCGCCAGGGCCTCGGCTCCTTCTTCAAAGCGGCGCCGTCTGTACCAAGGTGCGGAGGGCCCGGCGGGGATGCGGGGAAGCTCAGGTCAGCGCATCCCGGTCGCCTCTTCTTTCAGACAAGCAGGTTTGCCGGGCATTGTCCCGAAGCGACAGTTGGGAGGCGGCGCTGCTCTGAGACTCTCAGTACAAGGCTGACAGCCGGATCCAGCTGCATTCGTGCGAGGGCCGTGTTCCTGCTAGTGACATCCTCAGCCAGGATGTCTTTCATAGATTGTTTTGTACGCTCAGTCTTCTCCACGCTGGTTTGTTCGACCCCAACCGTGGACCTGCAGTGCCGTCTCTAATCAGCGGTCGTTGACAGCTTGGTTCTGCCGAGGCACTGGGACCAATGGATCGCCTTCGAGAGAGATCCATCCGCAAGGGCGGCCCTTCGAAAGAGGCGCAGGGAGAGATGAGGAGGGAAGGGTGTGGGTCTGCAGATGCGCCATGCGTCACGCGGATGGCGGCGCGCAGAGACGCAGAGGCCCCGGCAGCTCGCTCTATGGCCCAAGACAGGCGAGGTGCCGGACAGCTCCCCCATGCTGCCCAAAGCGAGGGCGCCGGGGCTGCGCTGCCTGCCTCGGAGGCATGGGACGTGGGCATCACGTACTCGCAGCTGGACCCAGCAGTGCTGGCTGAACTGCCGGAGGAGATGGTGGCGGACGTCCGCCGGATGTACCGCGGCCCGCGCGCTCCGCGAACCCCGGCGGCCGCGTGCGCCAGCCACCTTCCACGCCGTGGGCGCGGCACAAGGGACGCGCCGCACGCTGCCAATGAGCGCCAGCTGGACGGAAACCAATCTGCACAGGTGCCCTGCCTCATGTACTCGGCACGTTTGTACTCGCACGTTTGGTAGCTGCTGCCACCACCTGCTCCATCGTTTGGCTGTACGTGTGCCGCGCTTCACCCCCTGCAGTGTGTCACGCCTCGTGGTGTGCCCTGCTGACACCTGGCTCAGTCCAAGCTCCTCGAGATTGTGACGCGAGCTCGCTGTGCGGTGCATATCCGTGATGCCGTGCTCGAACACAATCCCGGGGTACGATGATTGGAGCTCCCATTCGACTCCCAACCGACGAAATGTGATTATGGGAGCCCCGGCCAGGGATCCCCTAGGCGGCACGCGCCCTTGCCTGAACCTGATTGGGCATTGGATGTTGCTGGACTCAGATGGATGGCCGCTGCCCGAGCACTGGCCTGGCGCAGAAGGCTGGGACAGCTCAGAGGGAACTGTTTGTGATCGAGTCGTGCGATGAAATCATGCGAGCACTCGAGTGCTGTGTGGGGGGCGCAGAATGCGCCAATGCCTCTCAAGGTACGGACAAGGCGGGCACAATACCCCCTGGGGTGCCAAAATGCCGTAGTACGATCCGGCACGTCCAAGAGGGTCGGCTTTGCAAGGGGGCGATGCACGTTCACGCCATCTTCCTGCATGATAGACAGGTGGAGAGTATGTGTGCCTGTCAAGGGGGACAGCAGAAGTTGGTGGCGGATGTTGAGGTATCGGAGGGGGCTGGTAGAGCAGGTAGTGATACGCTCTCGATCGCGGATGCTGCGGCAGCCTTGGTACACGAGTACGTAGATGTGTTGGCCGGGGAGGATCTTGAGGAGGCGCAGCGGCTGGTGCGGCGCCTGCGACGCCGATGCAAGCGCGAACAGCACCAGCAGCAACAGCAGCAACAGGAGGTAGGGGATATGAGACTATCCGGCAACGCTCCTCATGATCCAGCGCTGATATGGTCGGAATTGAGCGCTGCGGCAGAGCGCGCAGTGCAGCAGGCAGTGGGAACGTTGTACTGCGGAGGGCAGCTCCACATCTGACATAGGTAGGAACACACATCAGAGACCACTGCGCTCTGCGTATTGTTGACATCCGAAAGGCATAGATATATAGGAGTAAAGGCTGGTGTAGTGGCAGGGGACTGATGCCGATACCCTCCCACTGATGTTAGTAGAAGACCGTTAATGAAAATGTGTTGATAGTAGGTTACGGTGGACTGTGAGCTTAATACATGTACAGTAGATAATAGAATAACATTAGTAGACGAAAACACAAAAATGAAGCATGGCAGTATGTGATGTATAGTACAGCAGCTGATCAGCTATCAAAAACTGCATGCTGATAAGAAGACACTCACAAACCAATCATAAATCCTAACTGTGCTGCGGTTGCACGATTGGGGGAGCTATTTACAGCGTGCAGTTTTGACTGAGTGCCAATGTATTATAGCTTGGAGACATAAACATTTTATAAATCGATCTAAAAAGAATTGATGGCCCAACTGGTGTGCCTGGATCACTTCTCGGGCGCGGGTCCCTCATCTGCCACAGCAGGGTCGAATCGGATCCCCAGTCCCACTGGCCATCAGGTCCACAGGATATACGTGGCAGCAACCAAACTGTACGCTGCTATCTGATTTTCACATCCGCTATCTACGTACATCTACACTAGTCGTATGCTGCTGGACATCAAGTGGCTAATAAGAAGTATGCGAGTGCCATGATTGCTAGAAACATAAGGACACCTTATAAACGAACGAGGGCGCACATTGCGATTCAAACGTCAAAGGGTTATCTGAACGGTATTAAGCGTGGGTTCCCAACGTCTCGTGTAGAGATTATACGCAGCAGCAAGATGCGCTTGAAGTCTGGGCAGGATGCACATAAGCGTTAGTTGACTCAATGATATGTGGATCAGATTTCTACCACCTGTGGCAGAAGTGTCGTTGAGTATAAAGAGGAGGACATGTGGATAAAAGGTGGCTAAGAAGTATATCAGCGCCCAGAAAGAGATGCTTCCTTGCGGAGTGTCCCGAGTAGAAATATTAATCCCACGCAGGTTTGCAGCACATGCTGCAAACCTGATGCATTTTCCATGATGCATTTGCAATATGGCAGAAAGTGCGAATGACAACAACGTTTGCCTTAGCTCTTCGGGGCGAACAGTAACATGCATTAGCTATATGTGCGGATCTCGTTGTTTCGTTCGTGCTAAAGTGCACGCGACGATGCACTGTATGCACAAGGGTGGCCGCACGATCCCTGTTCGTTTGAATATGCAGTATTATTGTATACTCTGTCGGAGATATATCAGTTCACCGATATATCGGCAAAAATCCGGTTTCGGATAACTTAAGGTGTAAAACGCATAATAAACTGTCGATCGGCTATATAAGCCAGAACCCTACAGATTGTCACCCCAGTACTGTACGGAGTACTGAGTACAGAAGTCAGGAATGACTGTCAGGCAGTCACTTCCAGCACACCACCCTGTACTATTACAGAGGGAAATACAGGGTGAGCAATCTAGAGGTAAGGTATCTTGGAACAGCACACCATCTCGAACGGTGGAAACAGATTACTAAAGGGGGATCTGTGCTCATAACGGCCAGGGTTGCCCCAACTAGCTACGCACAATACACGGCAGGCTGATGTACCATCTTGGGCTGATCTGATTTGTGCTACCAGAGTACAGACGTCAGCTAGCCACAAAGGCAGGTACCCTGCTGCTGCAGGGACACACTGAAGCTGCTGTCGATGTCAGCGCTGAGGTCAGAGTCCAGAGTGCAGTTCTTGTTAATGCCAAAGTAGGTTCCGAGATTGAAGGTGGCGGTGAAGTCAAAAGTGTCAGCCAGATTGAAGAAGTCGTTCGGCTCCACTGTGCAATTCTGATAGCAAAGAAAGTGCCCTGGCACCACCGGCGGTGGCACATCCCAAGTGCAGACAGCAGGCTGTGCCGAAGCCCCCATGATAAGCATGCTCACGCAAACGAAGAGAGCAGGTGCCGCTGCTGCGGTGATCCAAGAACTCATCGGCGGTCGGAACCTATCACCACCGACCCTGCGGACAGGTGCAACAGAGATGCCTGGGTCGGGTGGCTCCTCGGAGCACACAGAGTCGCCGTCGGAGTCGTGCACCTCGACGACGGAATCGTGCGTGGGAAGAATTAAGGCAGACTTACACAGGGTTCAGACTGCACCGATTTATGGAGAGAGGCTTGCCGTCGTTGAAGCCGAGCTGCACGGACATCTTGTCTGTGAAAGAGAGCTCGGAAGGTGGCTCGCCGTCGACGAACTGGTGCAGTAGAGGCATCTCCGGCTCAATCGGCGCGGGCGGCTCTTCGTCCACCGCGGGCGTCTCGACCTCCGCGGTCGTACGTGACCGATACAACGAGTGTACCATGTGAAAGCGCCCGTCAGTACCACCTGCGGCCTGCTTCAGCTGCCGCAGAGAATGCCGCGCCTCCTACACACGCTCCGCTATAGCAGAATGGTGTGGTGCGGGAGAAGGGGCGGAGTGAAATCCTGCGGATTGTGCCTGAAGCCCGACGTCAAGCTCGTGGGCGAACGTGAACGGCTCCTCGTCACGACGACGCACCAGAGGCTGATCATGTCGAGCGCAAAGACGAGCGCGAAGGCATCGTCGTCCTCCTCGCCGAATGCCGTCTGAAACGCGGAAACCAGAACGCCGGAGTCGTCGGCATCCCGAATCTCGCACTCGCCGCACTCGATGTCCACGGTGGGGCAATTTGCCGAATCATGCCAGTGTCTAGGAGGACACCTAGCACACTCGGTGTGCCCGGAGGCACAGCGTAAGTCGGTATACTTGAGCCGATGTGTGTCATCAAGAGTAATCGGGGATTGACGAGGTGACAGTGAAGTCGGGCTCGAGATTACGGTGAGAATGAGTACCAGATGTCTGGGAGATGACAGTATGATAGTATGACAGTATGACGGTATGACAGTACAGTAGTATGACAGCATGGTATGACCGTCATCGGGTTATTCACGAGGCATCCGAATCTAAGGTGTTACATTGTATCAGATCGGGACATGATCGGATCAGAATTGATTGGTGCATCGTGACATGATGTCGGGCAGCCCAGTCGGTATGACCAGGTTGCCGAGCTACGGAGTTAAATGGAGCACTAGAGAAGTGTACGGTCTTCAGAACTCAGATCGTAACGAACGTCAACACCTAATTAATCTGGCCCTGTCCCAGTGATATAATACAAAAAGAATATTGTACCTTTACATGTTCACACAAAAATAACTTCTGAGTATATTAGTCTAGTGCCCCGGCACAATTGGTATCAGTGTGCTGCGAGTCCGCCCCTGCGCAACTCGCCCACGGACCTGCGACAACTTACGGTATACTGCGGGGGGAGAGCTGAACTTTGGGGAACCTTGGCGCAATTTTTACGTCCGAAAAACCATTTTTCGAAGAAGGAAGCTCAACAACGTTCCCAAATATCACAAAAAAGCAGTATACACGTTCCTTAAGTATGGGGGCTCAAAACTGAACTTCGACCCAAGCATGCCTGGCAAGATGTAAAGTTGAAACTTCCGGGGAGGCCATATCCGACCTATTTTGGACAGTATATTTCGATATCCGGGTCTATCATAGCCTCATTCCAGTCATAACGTCAGTTATAGAGCCTTAAAAGTGGTAAAAACGGCCAAAAACAGCATTTTTCAGCACTTTCAGCCACCTTTCAGCAACACTCAACCTCCATCCTATCACGTTCCACCACCAAAAACCTCCTTTTCAGACCCCATATGACCTTAAAAACCCTCCCTCAGACCCCAACAAATGTTCTCACCACCAAAATTCCACTAAGAAAACAGTGAAAACTCTGTATGGCCGTAGACCCCACTCTGCTATACCTATATCACAACCCCACTTTCGAAGTCTATTTCTTTCAAGTCCCATCTCCAAACCCCAACAACAACGGAATATTCCTCGTGCCTGCTCATCCCCACCTTCCCTCAGCTAGCCCCTCCGACTCCGACTCACCATCCTCTCCTCCATACTCACCCAACTCCCCTCCCTGGTTCCAGACAGAGGACGAGGAAAACTAGAGCGATGGCACAACCGATCTCAGAGTCAACAACGGTGTATGACCTATACCCACTCACTACCCTTCCACCTTCTGCTTACTCTGTTCCTCCGCAATTGGGAACCTCCATGCCATATACCACCGTGCCTCGACCTCACACGCTACCGGAGGGTACTCCTCCTCAAGCTATCTGGAACGGCATCAATTGGGTGCTACCCCAACCAGCTCCCACTGGGGGAGTGACTCCGGTGCCGTTTACTCTGGGGACGCACCACACAACTGGGACTTATCCTTCGCCTTTCCACCAGCAGTTTCAGCAGCAACAGTGGTATGAGCATCAGCAACAGCAACAGCAGTTGATGCAACAACAGCTGGAGCAGCACCAGTTACAGCAGTTGCGACAACCACCACAGTCACAGCCACGGGCACCTATTATGGTAACTTCTCAGGGAACGGCTGACTTTACACCGTCCCAACATGGATACCCTACGGTCCTGGAAAACGTTAGTATGCATGCTAACGACGTACTAACACGTGCTAACGACATGTTAACGAATTATAACAATGTATGCTAACGACATATTAACACAACGTTAGCATGTCGTTAGCATGTATGCTAACTGGAATTTATATGCTAACTACATGCTAACGACATACTACCGATATGTGCTAACGACACACTAACGCAACGTTAGCATGGCGTTAGCACGCTCTTAGTACGACATACTAACGGCATCATAACGGCATGTTAACGGCATACTACGGACATGGTAACAATGGCAAGCCAAGTGGTTTAGTATGCCAATATGATGTCCATAGCATTGCATTAGTATGTTTTTAGCATAATATGTCCATGCTAACGCAACCATCATAAACGCATACTAAAGACATGCTATGGACGTGCTACGTGGATATTAACACTGATATGATAACTTATGTTAGCATGTTCATATAGTGTCATTAGCATGCCTTTAGCATGCTATGATCGTACTAACAAGTACATACTAAACGCATACTATCGACATGCTATTTACATGTTAACGATACTAGACTAACGACATGCTATGGACGTCCTACATACATACTAACGCCGATATGATAACTGATGTTAGCACGGTGTGCATATAATGCCATTAGTATGCCTTTAGCATGCTATGCTCGTGCTAATGATTACGTACCAAACGCATACTATCGACATGCTATTGACATGCTAACGATACTACACTAACGACATACTAATGGCATGCTAACACCGGTGTTAGCATGCACTACACGCATAACACACGCGTATACGCGGGGAACTAAGTTGTGACCAGCATGCTCAACTAAGCAGGTTTGTACACAGGAAAGCAAGTGAAGACTATTAGCAATACAAACTGAATAAAAAAAGGTATTAATACAGACCATGGTCGAATAAAGACCTTGGCCAATGTTCAAGGACTCAAGTGTTCCTACTTTGAGCCATGAAAGGCTTTTTCAACCGCCCCTTTGCGGATGTAGGAGGCGTCAACTACTAGCGCCACCGGCTACTTCTCCAGGACGGCGTCCTTTTTTCCGCGGAATGCGGCGTAAAAGAACTTTTCAAATGCCTTGGCCTCCTTGGAATCCTTGGTCTCCAAAAAGACCTCGGGTTTTTTTATGATTGTGCTCAAAGCACCATAGGCTTTCCCACCGAACTCGTCAACGCCGACGGTGGTTCACTTTTTTCACCTGAGGAAAAACACTATTCAAGTTAATTGGCAAGCAAGAAAAAACAAGGGAAACCGTATCGCTGTAATAACATGCTATGGGCATACTAAAGACATGTTAAAGACGTACTAACTAATAAAAACTTACAGCGAGCAAGGGAAGAGTTTGCATACCTCTATGGCAAGGAAGAGGGGGGGAGCTTGAGGTCAGGGTCCTCCCAGTGCCTGACCGTCGCGGATAGGTCACATACGGTGACCTCTCCCGCGAGGAGCGGGACCTCCGCCTTGAGGGCCCCACTCGAGGTGAAATAGCATTCCTCACCAAGGGGGGGATCCACCGCCTCGTCGTCATCGGTTTTCCGGCAGAACACCCATACGTGTGTTCCAACCGGGTACCTCTTCACGAGGTCGGCGTGATCCTCTTGGTCACTTTCAGAAGGCTCCCCCCCTTCTCTTTTTTTCCATGCCTTGATCTTTTGGAGGGAGAGGCTACAACCGCTTGCTCCCCGCCCACCACCTCCTTGGTGGCCTCCTCCTCCTCCTCCTCCTCAGCCACAGTATGGCTGAGTTGCTTGACCCAATGGTCTAAAAGATAATCGCCTGCAAAAAAGTATTGACATATTCAGGTAGATATTACGTCGTTAATATGCTATGAACGTGATATGGTATACTATGCACGTGCTAACGCGGACGTGCAACACGAAAGGTGAACC
This sequence comes from Cymbomonas tetramitiformis, assembly GCA_001247695.2. Taxonomy (NCBI): domain Eukaryota; kingdom Viridiplantae; phylum Chlorophyta; class Pyramimonadophyceae; order Pyramimonadales; family Pyramimonadaceae; genus Cymbomonas; species Cymbomonas tetramitiformis. The sequence continues at coordinate 92,971 of LGRX02003093.1, read as the reverse complement.
CTATGTTATGACAGACGCAGTATGATAAAGTAGTGATAACGTAGTGCTAAGACAGTCCTAAGCGTTGCAAGAGGCAAGAAACTTTCGTGCTTCCAGCAGCGTACCCTTGCCTTCCTCCCAATCCTTGGGAAGAGACAGGGTCTCGATCCCTGCTGCTTTGAAGGCGGCGATTTTCGCCTTCTCAGTGGGCTCCGATATTTTTAGCCCTTCCGCCCCGTCGACCTTGGAATACGGGTGGTTGGGACACGGCTTGTGTACCCATTCCTTCCCCTCCTTCAACCATCGCCCATATTTCCACGCGGTGCGGAAGTTATTTATGTCCGCGCGGACTTTGCCCTGAATATATGGAACGATTGTGGGGTCGGAGGCGGGATCGAAACCCTCCTCCTTCGCGATAGTGGGGACCAATTTTGGGTAGAGGTCGGGTTGGGGCGTTGGGCGCCCACTAGGACCACCGGATTCCAATCCTTCGTGGCCACTGCGTGCGCGCGCAAAGGAAGAACAACAAGTTAATTAACAAATAACCCACAAGAAAACAAGAAAAACGTGACTACAAGCGAGGTGCGTTCCTCAATGGGCGGGTCTATACCGATCACTTTCCTAATTGCGGTCCGCACCGCCCGCTCGTGGGGTTGGACAATCCCACGGACGCGCGTGACCGCTCCTTCTCTCCCCTTCCTTTTTTTCGTGGAGGCCAATCGTTTGAAGTTCCCCGCAGGTTTTGCGGCTTTGGCGGGGGCGGCGGCGCAATCGGGTGCGGAGTCTTTCGCCCTATGCCATGTTACATATTGGAGCAACCCCGCAAGGGATTGCTCCTCCCCCATGCTTTCGCATAGGTCTTCGTATGCCTCGCGCTCATCTTTGGTTGGGTGACTCATTTTTTCTTTGTTGTACCTAAAGGGCTGCGCTGGAAGAACGAACTGTAAGAACTTGTTGTACGAACTTAGAGAGGAGTCCTTGGCGGCGTTAAGGTGCGTATAGTGCGACAGTAGCATGTACTTAGCACTAGCCGTTTGCGTGTTTGGAGGAATATCCGTTATCGTCTATCGCACTAGCCGATAGACGTCTATAGCACACTAGCCGATATCGTCTATAGCACATAGCCGTTTGCGTGTTCGGAATTTTGAATTCCGATGTCTTTCTACTGTGCGATTTTGACCATCGCTGATCGTATCGTAATCTTCAATTCTTCATCACCTACACCGATGTCACGACGTCACGCTCAATTTCTTTTTTAATTTTCGCCAAGCCCTTCACTCGCGTCATCGTCTATCCTTTCGCCAATTGATTTATTGCGCCATCGTCTCGGAATGCCCATCGTTATGGTCACGTGGTCGAGTGGACATGATGTGTGCTTCTGCGCGTGAGGTCACTGGATCGATGCCCCCTGAAAATTTTCAATTTATGTTGGTTTGGCTTTAGCGTGATAGGGAAATTTGTGAAAACATTCTCCCCCCACATTATGTTAGCATGTCGTTAGCATGTCGTTATCACATCATGTGTTAACGACATGCTAACCGCATGCAAAAGACATACTAAAGAAGCGAATCTGTTAGGGAATATTCCTCAGGCCTGTTAGCACGTCCGTGTTTAGCATGCCTTTAGCATGGTTTTCAGTCCGTAGGGCGCCCGTAGCACGGCAGTAGCACGCCTGTAGCATGCCAGTAATATGTCCTTAGCACATGTGCTAACTGGAACGCCCATAGTTAAGGCCCATATATGCACGTGCTACCGACGTTCTACCGCCGTGCTAACGGCGTGCTAAGCTCAGACGTGCTAACACATAATAGAAATATTCCTCAAAAGATTCTCCTGTTAGCATGCCGTTAGCACGTCGTTAGAGGTCATATGTATATATAAATGTGTATAATTACTATGACCTCTAACGACGTGCTAACGACATGCTAACAGAAGAATCTTTTCAGGAATATTCCTCAGGCCTGTTAGCACGTCTGAGCTTAGCACGCCGTTAGCACGGCGGTAAAACGTCGGTAGCACGTGCATATATGGGCGTTAACTATGGGCGTTCCAGTTAGCACATGTGCTAAGGACATATTACTGGCATGCTACAGGCGTGCTACTGCCGTGCTACGGGCGTCCTACGGACTGAAAACCATGCTAAAGGCGTGCTAAGCTCAGACGTGCTAACAGGCCTGAGGAATATTCCTAACAGATTCTCCTGTTAGCATGCCGTTAGCACGTCGTTAGAGGTCATATGTATATATAAATGTGTATAATTACTATGACCTCTAACGACGTGCTAACGGCATGCTAACAGAAGAATCTTTCCAGGAATATTCCTCGGGCCTGTTAGCACGTCCGAGCTTAGCACGCCGTTAGCACGGCGGTAAAACGTCGGTAGCACGTGCATATATGGGCGTTAACTATGGGCGTTCCAGTTAGCACATGTGCTAAGGACATACTGTATTACTGGCATGCTACGGGCGTGCTACTGCCGTGCTGCGGGCGTCCTACGGACTGAAAACCATGCTAAAGGCATGCTAAACACGGACGTGATAACACGCCGGAGGAATATTCCCTAACAGATTCGCTTCTTTAGTATGTCTTTAGCATGCGATGTTCCAGTTAGCACACGTTCTAAGGACATATTACGGCCGTGCTACGGCCATGCTACTGCCGTGCTACGGGCGTGCTACAGGCGTGTAACGGGCGTGCTACCGGCGTGCTACGAGACAGTTTAGCATGCTACAAGCATGCTAAACTCGGAAATTATGACACATCTGAAGAAGATTCCTCAAAAGAATCTATTCCGTAGCATGTCGTTAGCCTGTTATGCTCATCCTAGTGACGTGCTACCTAACGAAGGTCTTTCGGACCTCCTATACTCCAATTACTATGAAGGTAGGGGGAGGGGGGAGGGGGGGTCGCGGGGTAATAGGGTTGCAATGCCCCGAAAAGGAGAGCATTTCTCCGCGCTACGTGAAGAATCGGCTCGCCAAGTTCCCCCCAATGCATCCGAGGACGAGGTCGTGCTTGCGCCCGCAAGAACACCTCGTACGGCCCCGGGCCACCGTGGCCTTTCCCTCCAACAACAACAACAACGACCAGTGGACAAAAGCAATGTGCCACGACTATCCCGCCAGGCCATGCGTAACCCAGCTCCTCACCCAGTACCCTCGACACCACAATCATCCAAGTCAGAGAGGAGACTTACGCCGTAACTACGGTGTATTTACGCCGTAGTGCACTATCGAGGACCCTGTATTTTTTGCTAGAGCCCAATTACCGTATTTACGGTTAGGGTGCTTCAGCCTTTACGGTACCGACTGAAGAACCCTAACCCCCCGCTGGATTTAGGGTTTTCGCGCGATTAATTTCGAATTTGACAACTGCTCGTTGATAGTGAAAACTTCATTCCTTCAAACTTGCTTCACTGCCGCCGGCTGTACGCGAACATTCGTGATCATGCTCACAAGACGCATTATTCCCTTCCTCCGGCAGGCACCTCAGTGTGTTAAGCCCTTCGTTCAAACCTCCTTCGTTACAGTATGCACCTCCTCTGCATACGACCGGGAGCGGAAACCGCAGACAGCCTCCCTCTACTCCTTGGGACACAGCGGTCTAGGGGGTCGTATCCCCTAAAATAATACAAAATAGTATAAATGGATATATACAAGTTATGTTTAAAATAATTATTTCTAAAACATTTGTAGTGTCTAAGGAGATATATAAATATAAAATAATAGGTGGTAAGTATATATATAAGATATAGATAAGATATTGTATACACGTATACTAGTTTCAGGATATATATATATATACTCATGCACATTTATTTTAAAAAAACACATATATTGAAGAATATATATGGTTTAGGGCCTTGTTGTATATTGGTATGATTATAAAATATGTTACGTATGATTATATAATTATATATACATTAATGATCGTTTAAGCTTTAAATTAATCAATATAGATAAATACTTTTAAATGGGGGCCGCGAAGTTCGTTAATAAATCGACAAACCTAGTGAAACTTGTACAAAATATCGTCGGGTGGAATCATACTCGATTACACTGTCCACGATATTGTCAACCCCGGATCGGCGATATAGTGTACAAGGTTCACTATATTTTGACAAAAACCACTAGGTTTTGTCCTGCCACCCCTGAACACTACCACACACACGTGATGGACACCCCAAGCAAGGCTGCCCAACCACAAATGCAGCAGCAAACGTGAACTACTTGGCAAAGATAGATTATTGCCCCCAGATACACGTCGTGGATATATCACCGATATTCTGTTATATACTTATATACTCAGATTTTCCCACACTTTCGAGGCATGAGCTCAGATTTTGCCTGGTGGTGATATATCATAGCGGAAGTAAGACGTGCGACATGCAATAGCACAAGGTATATAATATACCCTATGTCACACTGCCATACTGCCATACAGGCATGGTGCCATTCTGTTGCAGCTCTTCTTTTATATACAGGCCTCCAATAATTATCGAGCCATTAACTTATTTACTGGTTAACATTTTAAAAATAGAACAATAATCCACATGTGGCACACTAGAGTTGAGGAGTTCCACGGATGAGGCATGTCCATCATCTCAAAAGAAGATAAAATAAAAGAGCTGTATAGACTCGCGGCTGCTCCCTGCCGATGGCGCCCCTTGCTCTTGCGCGGACTGCACTCACTGGAGCAGAACCGCCGTTGCCTCTTGTTGCAGGTTGGCGGCAGAGGATGATGCCGACATTGAGCCTGGGATTTCATTTTCAAAAAGCTGAGCTTGCCACAATGCGGCGTATACTCCGCCCTGGTTTGCCTGACAGTCCCGCCCCTCGCCCACCAACACTTGGAAATGGCGGTTGCAAGCATTGGCGCCACACAGCTCTGCCTTTCAGACTTTGGCAATGCTCCTTGCTTTCTCTGCGTACTAATGTCTGGTTGAAAAGTGATAGACTTAGTTTGCGAGTCGTCCACCCCAAGTGAGGTTTTGGATTGCGCCGAATCGCAATTGGACTTCACGACAAGCAAGCAGGGAAATCACGAATGGCTCCCAAATTCAACTGCATGTGATGGAGGTGGACACACAAGCTCTCAACTGATCAGTGACGCGTATATTCGGATCTGTATCCTTTGTTCCGGGTAACCCCCACTGGAGGAGGAGGAGGAGGCAGAAGATAGCCGCAGTGCCGATTCGGCGAAATGAGGCGAGACCTCAACTCGCAAAGTTCCACCGCCCCATAGATTGATATGTCTAAGGACCGATTCGTGGTATCTGGATACACTTGTTACCGAGAGGGTCCGTTAGGATGACCTCAGACGCTCAACCCACCGATTTCCACACACCTTTGCCATGAGCTCATCGTGGGCTCCCTGCTCCAGGACGCGGCCCTGATCCATCACCACGATGCGGCCTGCCACCCGTCCACACAACACGCGGAATGAATGGCATCGCTAAAACCAGCCGTGGCCGAGGGCACAAAGGCTCAGACTTCACCGGTCTGCGAGGGTGCAAATGAAGTCACCCGCACGCTCTCGTGCAATGGATAAGCGGTAGGCGCTCCAACAACGGTTCCACCGGATTGTGCAATTTCTGCGGATGAAAAGCGATACCAGCCAAGGCGATGCAAATACCCCCAAAAAATGAAGGGGAAGCTCCCTTCGATCATCGATGTCCGCGTATCCGCGGCCGCGTGTACTGAACAACACGTCAGGGTGCCTGCAAAGACTGTGCGGCGGCATGCCAAAGGTTGGGGGGGAACCCTCTTGTCTGTTCTCGAAGATCCGTGCCACGTGGCAGAAACGATTGCCGTGGCTGTTAGCCTGTGTTGGCAAGATGTACTCTCTTCGCGTATTCACTTCTCGATGGCTGGTGCGCACGCAGTGAGTGGAGCGCGGCATCCCGGTGAGATGTTTCGGCTCATCTTGACGGAGTCCAAATCAGAGGGGGTTTGAGGACGCCCCTGCTTCAGGAGGTCGAGAGGGCACACCTGCATTACAGATGGTCGACAGTCGGTGCGCAATGACCATGCTGGTGCGGTTCTGCCCCAAGAAGTTCAAGGCATCCTGAATGGTTTCACCCCACACCAGCCCACCCACCCCCACCCCATTTCCGCTCCCTCATTTACAAATCCGCGCCGGTGGGCCGACGAGTAGGAGCTTGCCCGGCCTCTGGGACTTCGCGTATAGAGGCGGCGAGCCTGACGATCGCAGCCCAGCGATGACTGAGAGGATGACATCGCTCAAACCTGGCGGCGCGGAAGAAAGGGAGAACGCCAAGCGTGATGGTGGGAGCACCTGTACGGCGCGCTCCGTCCTGGAGTCCAACGCTGACGTGGCCTCATCGAGTAGCACGACAGGGGGGTCTTTGAGCAGGCACCTGGCCAAGCGGCACCGCAAGGGTCATCCCGAGGTGGCTCGTGGCAGCGCCCCCGTCAACAGCGCGGGGCGCAGCACTCCGCACCATCGAAAGCGTGAATCGTGCGACACTCCGGGCGCAGCCCTTTCTTCGCAAACAGCGCGATTGGGCGAAGGCTGCGAAGCACATGGGCGCCACACGCCCTTCTTATCCAGAAGATAGGCAACGCCAATCTGAAGCTGCAGCAGAACCTTGTACGGCCGGAAGGGAGAGGGCTTGGACTTGGGGAGAAGGTGGACAGATGCTGACCTGGCAATCGCGATGCGCTGTTTTTCTCCACCCGAGAGCTTGAGGCCCCGCTCCCCCACCTGCATCAGCTCCCCTCTCGCCGCCACATCGCCCTTCTGAGCGCCGCGGAGCCGCTTTGCCGGGCTTGCCGGAGGAGCCGAGGAGAGTTTTCACCAGCTTGTGAAGTGGGCTGCGCACGCAGAGCCCCGCGCAGCTCACCGAGCGAGGTTCCCAGTTACAGTCGCCTCACTCTCGGAGGTTGCAGACTGCTTTTCGCTTCGTTGACCGGTCGACTGTCGCTCATAATTCAACCACGTCCCGACCCGCATTGCGCCTGGGCACTTGGCGCGATATGTAAATTGTGTTTGGCGCGAGATGTAGATTGTGTTTGGCGCGAGATGTAGATTGTGTTTGGCGCGAGATGATTGTGTTTGGCGAGATGTAGATTGTGTTTGGCGCGAGATGTAGACTGTGTTTAGTTGTAAAGTGTGTTTGGCGCGAGATGTAGACTGCGTGTGGCGCGAGTTGCAGGTTGTTTGGATTCTGAAGCTCTCTGCTGTGACTCCGGCTGGGCGCCCCGAGTGACTCATTCGAGCAGACGCCACAGCCGAGTACTCCTCGCAGTCCGAAGCCAAAGCGCGAAGGCCGACATGCTTTTGACTCTTTTGACGCATTTGACTCTGAAAGCAGAAGGCTTGTTTTCCCCTCTGCCTCCCCAAGAGCTGCCCCCCAAGAGGTGCCCCGAAGAGGTACCGATGATGCCTGGACATGCATCTAATTAGGAGCGCCTGCCGGAGTGCCCGAAGGTGCTCTGCCGCGTTCAGCGTCTGAGCAGCGACGCGCCTTGGAGTCCCACTTCTCGCCGAGGGATTCGATGAAGTCCAGGATCTGCGCTTGCTTGCAAGCTTCCACCACCTGCGCCACCGCACGCCACTCCGGTTGAGCTGCACCGCTGGCGCCATCATCGGCGATGTATGCATCTTCTGCGCGCTCGCACCACTCGTGCCACTCGCATGCACGATGCTTGTGACACGTGGGCGGACTCCTCTGCAAACAGGGACGGCCCAGAGCATCTGGCGCAGGCTCTGTTGCTGAGGCCGTGCATCCACCTTACGCTGTGAAGCGCCGTCCAGCACCGTCGTAAAAAGGATCTCGGCACAAAGCTAGGGCTCGGATTTAACCTCTGGGCGACCCCCTGCACATGCCCCTGCTGGGGTGGGAGGTGCGCCATCGGAGCAAGAGGATGAGCACAGGAGGCACCTCGTCCATGGTGGCATCCATGCGGCCGTAGCGCACGTTGTGAAGAATGGACTCGTTGAACATTACGGTGTCCTGTTCACCAAGGAAGCGGCGCGTGAGCAATGCAAGAAGAACGTGCAGACAACGAGGCCACGCGCTCACAAGCCGCCGGCTGAATACGGCCAAAGACACCGAGGCCACGCGCTCACAAGCCGCCGGCTGAATACGGCCAAAGACACCGAGGCCATGCGCTCACAAGCCGCCAGCTGAATACGTCAAAGACAAGCTGAGGCTAATGCGCCGTCAATCCGCCGGCTGAATACGGCCAAAGACACCGAGGCCACGCGCCACAAGCCGCCGGCTGAATACGGCCAAAGACACCGAGGCCATGCGCCAAGCCGCCGCTGAATACGGCCAAAGACACCGAGGCCACGCGCCACAATCCGCCGGCTGAATACGGCCAAAGACACCGAGGCCACGCGCTCACAAGCCGCCGGCTGAATGCGGCCAAAGACACCAAGGCCATACGCTCACAAGCCGCCGGCTGAATACGGCCAAAGACACCGAGGCCACGCGCCGACAAAAGCCGCCGGCTGAATACGGCTAAAGACACCGATGCCACGCGCCGACAAAAGCCGCAGAGCCGCCCAGATTTCCTCGCCCAAGCACCTCCACACCAAAGAATAGGCGTAGGCGGCGGCACGGCACGGCACGGCAGCCCCTCTGAAACAAGAGCACAACGCAGAGGCTCTAACCTGAGGAACGACGCCGACGCACATGCGCACGGAATACTGCGTCACCTTCTTTATGTCCTGCCCGCCAATAGATACCACGCCGATCTGATAACGGCATCCCCCTTCCTTACGGTCAGATGTGCCGCGTGACAGTCCCCGGAACTCCCCCGCCGTCAGATGTGCCACCTCACATGCCCCCGAAATGCCCTCCGCCGCTAGATTCATCTCTCCGCGGTGTACCGCCAGCTTCTGAGCAGCTCCCCTGGTGGCAGCTCCCAGGCAAAGCCGAGTGGGGAGCATAACTTCGTGCTCCCGGCAGCCTCTCCAGTGCATCTTCGATAACGCCTCTTCCATGCCTCTACGATGTCCGCCAACTCACTCACTCACAGCTTGCATATCCATCGCCTCTTCCATGGCCGTTGGCAAGGAGGCTTGCCCCAGCACATCTCAGATGGTTCTCCGCACTTAGGAGCTTGACTTCGGGGAGCATCTTTTCGTGGTGATTGTTCAGGGTACTCCATCACCATCCAGGTCAGACCATTATTCATGCGCCCTCCCACCCGCTGTGCAGACCCGTCAAGTGGCCCTTCGGCGCGGACTGTGGAACGCTGCCAGGATCGCTTCAGCACGTCCACCGCAACCAGCCGGATACCCCATCTCTCGGCCGCTGGCCGTCAGCTGCACAGCAACTTTGAAGATTGGACGAGAGCCGCTTTCGCGCAGTCAGCCAGAGGTGTGAATGAGCCCTCCGCAGCTCTCCGCGGCTCTCCGCAGCTCATTCAACCACACAGAGGGTCGCATGCAACATCCACATTCGTTTCCTTTCAACGATTCAACACTTCGTTACCTCGGCTGAATACCAAACGCCGAGCGCAACATTCCCCTCTCCTCTGCTTGACGCGGCCTCGCCTGCTCTCTACAGCAGGCGCTTGATTCACTCCTTCCCCCGCGAACATTTGCATCTTACACATTGTGGGCACCTCGCGTGTTCATTCCCATCCCAAACTCGCTTAATTCTCTCGTTCCAAACGACGAACGGACGCGGATTGGGTGCGGGGTTGCGGAATCGCTCCAAGCACCAAGGCCTAGCCAATCACGAAGTGGCGCGGATTGGGTGCCAGAGGACAGGAGGCAACCGCGGAGCTCCTGCGGAGGCGGGAGGCACCTTCGGATCATAGAATCGAAAGAGAAGCCGACCGAGAGTACTTTTCCCGGACCCTGCGCTCCCAGTCCCTCAGCACCTCGCATGAGCTGCAAGCGCTCTTCTCGGTGGCGCTCGCATGGCGTCATCCCGAATGCCGGGGAGCTCACGGGGTACAGCAAGGACTCAGGCTGCTACCTCCCCACGGCAGGCGCGTAACTTCAGCCAGTCTCTGCAGCTAGAGACACCCGTTCTTATGCAGAGAAGCAGCGGGAGTGCCAGAGCGCGGACAAGCAGCCTAGTCCTGCGGAACTCCGGGCGGGGGGCAAGGGGGCGAAGGGGAGGGGGGACAGCGCAGTCGCCACACTGCAATGCCCGAAATGCCATTTCACTTACATGGAAGAGCGTCTGAAAGGTAGGGGAGAGAGGGCCAAAGATGGATGGGCTGTGGGTGACCTGTCTGTCCCACTAACGCCGTGGTTGCTCCGGCATCGCAGGTGAAGGAGACGTTATGGAGTCCCTGGATGTGCGCCGCCCGCCCCGCCCGCTACTATGGCACGTGGCGCTTTTGCGTGTTCCTGACAGGGGGGTGAGAGCTCTCCCCCCCCCTGGAGAAACATCAGTAAAGCTTTGTCAAGAAGAGGGGTCCCGGGGAGGAGCAGCCGGGATCTGACCATAGCGGCGCGTATCACATCATGCAATACATTTCCTGATGCAGTGATGGTGCCCGTTGCTGTATAAGTGTAGACTCGTACACTTATACAGTGCGGGAGGAGGCGCACATCTCGGTGACGGCATGTGGAGCCGGGCTGCGTGCCGGGAGGGGCGCACGGTTAGCGCAGATGGCCGGGGCTGTCATGCAGGGAGTGGGGGGGCAAGCCTCGCACCTGGTGATTCTCCTGGGTAGGGTAGTGAAAGGTGATGTTTCTGAACTCGATCACAGGGGGGGACCCCTTCACAAGCAAAGCCATCCCCACATGTTATTCATCGCCCTATGCCGGCGGCCTCACCAGACACATGTTTCAATTCTCCGCTCTCATTCGGTAGCGTGCGCCACGAGCCCACTTCCGCCATTTCAACTCGTGCCGACATATCTGATGGCTCGAATGGTATAGTCGCGCCTCGATGCTCCCGGCGCGTCCGGGCAGGAGCTCGGTCAGAACAGGGTCAGGCGAGGAGTAGTTCCACCTTCACCAGTTGCAGATGCTGGGCATTCGGATCATCAGTCAAGTCCGGGTCCTGTTCCTCCCAGCTCGCCATGCCCGAGCCCCTCCAGCCCCCCATCAAAACACGGAGCGCGCCCGGCAGGTGATGCGCCACTATTGGTGAGCTTAGGGGGAGGAGGGGGCGGGTGAGGCGCATCGCCACACACCAGCAACAAGAGGCAGCCCACGCCGCAGACCGGAGCGAGTGCCGGGCTGTGAGCATATCGCAGGACAGAATTTCGCCAGAGAGGAGCGGAGGGATGCGAACCGGGTTCATATGGACGAGGGTAGGGGGTAGGGGGGGATCGAGAACGGAAGGAACCCGCTTATGGGCCTCGCGATTGAAATTCGCAGTGCGAACGTCCCAGGGTGGGGGAAGCAGGAGGTGAGGTAAAGCACCAGGGGTAAAAGGGGGCGAAAGAGCAAAGAAAGGGGTAATGGGAAGCAAGGCATGGGGAGAAGGCGCAGCGGCATCGCCCACCTCGGCGAGGAGCTCGGAGAGGTTCTGTACATCCACGAGGCCGGTCACCACTGCCCCATAAATGGTGCCGAGGAAATTGAGCGGCGTGAACATCTGAATCAGGTATGCCTGGAAATTGCGCCACGTCACCCCTCCATCACACGTCGGAAGGCATACCGGCTGGGTTGCTTCCAGGGGCGGTGCGGCTGTAGAACTCCAGACGGGAGAGGCCGGAGCCGCCACTGATCCGCGGAGCCGCGAGGAATACTGCACAGCCCCCCGAGCGGAGGCGCCGTAGCGGGGTTGGCATGGGGAGAGGGCAGCTTGGGAGGGGGTTGGGAAGCAGGTACCTGCACTGCAGCGAAAGCACCGACGTCGGATCCCTTCATGATCATGATGATCATAACGGCCACCATCGTGCCCATTTGCAGGAACTGCTGCGATATGTTGAGCAGGCTGAGGGAGGCCTGCCGCACCGCCAAGCCACACCAGAGGTGAGCAACTTCCAAAAGCAGCAATCCAGCGCGCGCGCTACAGCGTGTCACCAAGAACATACGCCACCGCCTGTCAGCAACACACACGCCCGTCCAGTACACCTAGGCGAGCGCGCCGGAGAGTCCGCTGCCACTGCGGCGAGAGCATGGACACCGTCAGATCCTGCAAGCCGCGTCCACGGGGCTCTTCGCTGTTGGCATCAGCGGCTCCGGCTGGGAAAAGCTGTGCAGGTTCGCTCGTAGTTTGTCGAAGCGAGGCGATTTCTTTTTAATCGGTGAGTGCCAGTTCACCTGTGTAGATACGCTATATTTCTGGAATTTGCTCACGGCGCTGCTGTAGCGCTCCGTCTCGAACTTCTCCGCGCAAAAGTACTGCGGCCTCCCCACGCATTACCCGTCTCATCGCCACCGCCGCGGATTCCAAAGGGACGATCACAGCGGCCACCACAGGGAGGCGCAGGGCCGCCACAGGGAGGCGCAGGGCCACAACAGGGAGGCGCGCACCTTGACGGTCTCGTAGTTGATGAGGCTGTCGGTGGCGCGGTCATGGAACTCATTGTCATGCTTGTTGGTGCTCTCGCGGAACTTCTTGCGCCACAGCGTGAGGCTGATGGTCAGGTGAGCGTACAGCACCAGCGCTACGAACACCGTCAGTGCCAGCAGGGCACTCTTATAATGGAGCAGAAACACCATCACCACCACCAGGCACTCCACAATCGTCGGGCCCAGGTACAAAAAGAGGTACTTCACCACGGTGTTGCAGGCCTGCCACCCTCCCTCGGCAGCATCTGGTGAGTCCCGGCGCGCCTCCCCCGGCATAATCAGCGCCACGCCCTCCCCGATGAGCTCCCCCTCGTCCCCGCACCAGAACCCAAGGAACGCCTCTGCCTTTCCTCCCCATCCCCGCAAAAAGGAGAGCACCAGGGCCCCTCGCCTCGATCCCGCGGTCCATGGCCCTCAGCGTGCTCCCTCACCTCGATCCCGCGGTCCATGGCCCTCAGCGTGTTCCCCATTTTCTTCCGCAGATGCCAGTCAAGTGACAGGCTGTGGAGGTGCACAAACGTGGTCTGCGCAATCTCGATGTACGCCGCCTGCTGCACCGTGAGGTACGTCAGCGATTGCATCTCCCTGCGCTCGCCCAAAACCCAGCCCTCAGCCCCTTCCACCAATCACGCGATCGGCCATATTTCCCCATCATTGTTCCTGCCCCCTCTTCCCTTTTGCTCAGCTTCCCGCGTCCCCGCCTTCGCCAATGCACCCGGCTCCGAGGAAAACGCCGGCAAAGTGCCCCAATCCACACTTTCCATGCGCGCCACGTGGCGTCAGGCGACAGGATATGTCAGCAGGAGCCTGGACGCATCCCTCCAATGCGATGGGAGCGGGGAGTCCCGTTCTGCTCTGAGCAGGCGCCACATCTCGGAGGCTAGCGAGAGGGCACTGACCGAGCTCCCGGGTGCCAGTCTGCGCAAGGCGCGTACGCTGCCGGCGGATGGGAGAGCACGTGGCATCTGCCAGCATGCAGCTCCATGCAGCAGGACGCGTGCGCCGCAGATATAGGTAAGAACATTAGAGCTGCACAACTTAAAATGGTCCGTTCATTTTTAACAGGGGTAATTTCCCGAATCCGACAGTCCATATCAAAAAGCCGACATCCGAGAGATCAAAATACGATCTATTCCTTCTTCGCTCCCCAGAAATCTCTTTGGACCTTCCGATGTTCACGATCTGAAAATATTAGACGGCTCAGCTTTAGTTGGGCACCCCTAAAGAACATGGAGATGGCTCACTTGAAGGTTGAGGAGGTGAACTTGATGAGCACGTAGACTCCGGCGTTGATGCAAGCGTCCCGGTGCCGGCCATCCTGCGGTTAGCAGCCAGCGCACGTGTCACGCCGACGTGGAAGAGTCCAACCGGTCCGCGGGGAAGGGCGACTGAGGGCGCTGCGGCATCTGAGCACGAGCGGGAAACACGAGGGCAATTTAACGGAGCTCGTCAAAGGCGCTCGACCGCGTCGGGGAAACCTTTCTTAACGTGCCTTTCCTTAACCAGTAGGGAGATTTTGACGGAACGTTCTCGAAGCAGCCGAAGGGGAGAAGGCCGTTATCAAGGCAGCTGCGCGTGGCCGTTGACGTGCCGCAGGAGTGGAGCAGGGATGGCGCGAAGCCGCTCAATGCGATACATTGACAATGTCGACATGGAAGATTGATTCATGTGGGCTAAAATGACCTGAGGTGACTCGGCTGGAGGTACAGCGGGTGGGCAGAATGACCTGGAGGGCATTCGTCGATTTCGCAAGGTACAAGGGAGCCATGATGTTGCAAGTCTTGGATACGGCGAGGATAAACCAGGTCCCAATAGCCTTGGCTCGGTTGCGGACACCACGTGGCCTGCAGCACACCCATCTCCTCAGACTCGGAGCGAAGGTGGTTTGCCGCATGCACCAACTCTCTGCGGGCAATTTCCTCCGTCCGATGTTCTTGCAAAGTGTTGAGATTGGCGTCATGGCTTGTCCCACGAGACGCGGTCCCTTCAACGTTCCACGTAGGTTTTATTGGGATCTGCAAGCCTCGCCGGTCATTTTGTCAGCTCGGGCCGCTGCAGGGTGCAGGGGGCACACGGCCACACTGCTGGGCGGCGGGGATGTAAGCAGGCGAAGTGTCAAGATATAGACAACGCTCTTTGTGTGCGAAGAGGTAGAGGATGGTGGGACGGCGCTGAGAGAGAGAGGAGGAGGAGACTCTCGCCCACCTAACCTAGCACAAAGATCAATGAACAAAACCCAAGGATCGAATATCAAATAACAGGGAGAAGGGGAAGAGAGATACCAGGATAAAGCAGGGTGAGGAAAGGAGAGGCGTTTAAGTCCGTCAGGCAGGGTGACAAGGAGTGAGAGAACGACAGTGACCCTAAGACCAAAGCCGGTTGGGGAAGTCGATTCTGACGCTCGAAACTGCACCGTGCGTCCCCGTGAATTGTGTGTTGGGATCAGAGACTCCAGCAGGGGTGCTCGGACCTAGACGAGTGAAAGCCAGAAAGAATTATGGGAGAAACCAAGGCACGGTGCACGTGATCACCAAGGTCTCTCCACTCGCACTAGGCTCCCCGGACATAAGGCCAGGTCCTAAAATGAGGGATCATGACGGATCGAGCAAGAGACACGACGGACAAAGCAGGGAGAGTCAGGGGAGAGAAAGTACGGCAGGTCAGGCAGGGAGAATAAGGGTTAGAAGGAGAGTGCATGCCGCCCGGGCCCAGTGGCACTGTGGGCTGTGACTCTCAGTGCCCTACATGCCGTACCGTATGCCTAGGGTGGATGCAGTGTCGGTGCGTGTGAGAGGGCACAAGGGAGTGGAGAGCGTACCGTCGAAGGATAGGAGACAGGCACGAAGCAAGCAGGTAGGAGCACAAGCAGGGCGCGTCGGAGCGTGAGGGCGCGGTGTCGAAGCATAACGGAAGCACCGGGAGGCAAGAGGATCGAAAGCCGGAATAACTGAGAGCTAGAAATGCTAGTCACAGGGAAGGCAGGGAAGGATGTAAAGCAGGGAATGCACAAATGAAGAGAGGAAAGGAGGCAAGAATTATGAAAATCTTCTGAAGAGAAGAGAAGAGAAGAGACGAGACGAGAAGAGAAGAGAAGAGAAGAGAAGAGAAGAGAAGAGAAGAGAAGGAGAGAGAGGTGTGCCGCGGGGAATGGCTGTGTTAGCGCTCACATTCAATTTGGTTACTGGGAGCGGGCAGACAATGCGAGCAGGTACAGGCCGGTGTGAGTCGATGGCGCTGATAGCTTTCCAAAAGCTGTCCCCTCAGAATTGAAAATATGGCAGTATTACTCCTAAGGTCGGTGCTCAGCGGTAGATGGAAGAGCTCACCAGAAATACGGCTTCAGCACACTGACCAGCTGGAGCGTGGTGAGAGATCGCTTGCCCCCTTTGCCATCCACCTCCGCCTCCTGCTTCGCCTGAAAGCAGCTCAACGGAGGGTGACCAAGCAGTTGTGTCCATGCACTCACCAGGTGATCCACATACGGCGTGTTTCGGACTCTTGCTTTTGCAGAGGCTCGGCAACGAGGGCATGCGTCCCCTCCTCCCTCCATCTCCACCGTAAGGGCAAATCTGTGGGATGCTTTCCTTCCTCCAGGCACCTTGACCGTGCAGGCCGGCACATTTGACTGGTGGGAGTGGGGAGCAGCTTTCGGATTGAGATGTTAGATGTGCGGGGAGTGCGCGGTCACTTCAGGGCATTAACTTGGATCTCCCGAAGATCAGCGGAGACCGCAACCCCCCCAGACCCCTTCAGATCCCCTCAGACCCCCTCGGCCCGCCTGAGCCCCCTGAGCGCAGCCGTGACTGGCCCGCCTGCCGAGGGAGGCCACGACCCCCTCAGACCCCCTCGGTCCGCCTGAGCCCCCTGAGCGCAGCCGTGACTGGCCCGCCTGCCCAGGGAGGCCCCGCCGCCGAAGCCCATTTACGCAAACCCGTGTGGCTGCGCTAGCCACCTTGCTGGGCATCAGTCGAGCTGCCAGCACGCAACCGCACTGTCCAAAAGCCAGACGCCCCGGAGGCGCGGGGACTGCTAGAAGACACACTGAACGGCATGAGGCCCGCCGACAAAAGCCAGCCCACTATCATCCCAGTGGATGTGAGAAGCGTTCAGGAACAGGCCGGGGCCATGATAAGATACCACCTACTTCGATACATCTTGAACCGAACGCAAATCGGCATGGATTATAGTATGTGCCGATCATTGCCCAACATGGGATATCGTGTGTTAGTCTCCGGGAAACACAGTAAGCGAATTATGCTGGCATGCCACCCGGGGGCTCGCAGTCGATGGACAGACTCTTTGGGCGATGAATGCTAACCAATGGACAGTCGCTGGCAGCAGAAGACACACACGCGGTCAGAACGGTACGAGGCCCGCCGACAAAAGCCAGCCCACCATCATCCCAGTGGATGTGAGAAGCAAATCAGGAACTTTGCAGCTACACTCAATGACAGATGAATCTGCGGTTGCTGCCGGTTTGCAGAGGCCGCACAGAACAGGGCGGGGCCGTGACAAGATGCCACCGACGCAGACACATCTGGAACCAAATGACGTGCAGCAAGGATAGATGGATGTGTGTACTGATCACTGCCAACATGTGAGATTGTGCAACTTCGCGCCGCTCTGCTTTGCAATACCACACACAGAAGGGCACGAGGCCCGCCAGCAAAAGCCAGCCTACCATCATCCCAGTGAATGTAAGGAGCATTCAGGAACAGGGCGGGGCCGTGACAAGATACCACCAACACACACCTCTAAACAAATGCGAAGCAGCATGGATAAATGTATGTATCCACCAATCACTGCCAAACACGCGACTCAATGCATGCCGAATCCCGGGTATTGGAGTAAGCAAACCTGCCGGTATGCCCCCCGGTGGCTTCACAGTCGACGAAAGGATGGAACCTGTTGGTCCATGAGTGCAAACCAAGGGACGGACGATGGAAGACGCACGAATACCACATGTGCATAGCCTCCGGAAGCGTCCGGCGGCTGCGTGGAGTCAAAGGAATCGGTCCAAGGACAAGCCACACACACATCCAAAGGAATCGGTCCAAGAATAAGCCACACGAACACTTGCACTGTGGCCTTCGATTTATGGGGAAGACAACTGCGCTCATCGACGGACGAGATCTACGCGGCCCGGGGGACTTTGTATGCTCTCTCGCACGGGCTGCCTCCGCATCCCTCTGCCAACAACCAACAAGTGGTCGCCTTCGGAGATCAAAAGCCGTAGTACTCTGTACACGTGTTTGTGTGAGAATGCACTCGCCTCGAGAAGCACCTCATGGCCGGCACGATGAGGGTGCGATGCGTCAGGGCAAAAGATGCGCCTCGGAATGATGAGCTCCCGAAGCTTTGCATCGATGCGTCAGGGCAAAAGGTGCGCCTCGGAATGATGAGCTCCCGAAGCTTTGCATGCCGAAGCTCTGAAGGCAATCATTCAAAAGTTACAACGCAGAGAGGAGTGGGAGAAGGGGGGAGATGGAGAGGAAAGATGAGAGCAAAAGAGGGGGAGGCAGGGTCTTCGAAGGCGGGGTCTTAAAAGATGAGAGCAAAAGAGGGGAGGCGGGGTCTTCGAAGGCGGGGTCTTAAAAGCTGAGAGCTATGCAGAAATCAGCTAAGTCGAAGCAGTGACTAGAGCGCCTACCTATGGAAGGCAGGGAGGGGAGGGGAGGGGACTGATGCTAAGGGATGGTGGCCCAACACCTGGTTCATATCAAAATCGGTAAGGCTTTGGGCAGCAGAGGGAATCGACCCGCAGATAATGGCCGACATCGCGAGGCCCAGGCCGAGTACTGCCTCCTCGAAGCCGTGGCCGTTGCTCCAGTTCTCGAAGTAAGCAGCCTGAGCCCTCCCGTACCCACGCCCAGCGGGCTCCCCGACTCATGTACTACATTCCCAATACGGCTTACCTTCCCCCCCTTATCGCTCCAGCACCGCACACAGCCCCAAACACAGCAAGTCTGGCCCTTCACTCTTCGCACACTGCACCCCGCAGCTATCGCCCCTCGGTTATCACACTCCACGCACCGAAAGAATCTGTCGTTGCCCGTCACAAGCTACAAAATTGTGAGTATTATCCCTCGATCATCGCACCACGTACACCGTAAGTTCTACCACTCACAGCCAAATAGCAAGCTTCGCCATTCGGTCACGACACTCCGCATACATAGACCGGAAAGCAAGTGCATGAGCTCACAACAAAGCGAGACTCCCTATCTGACACCTTCAAGTTTTGGTTCTCATATCTTCTCAGAGATAAATACAAGCTCAAACCTTGAGACGGACCACAAGCACGCAGGCGGGTAAGAGTTTGGCCGTTGAATGAATCTTTTGTCAGGGAGCACATCTTAGCCGGTCTTCTGATTTGCACGTTTCATGACGTGACATAGACGAAAACAAAAACTGCTATTGATGTCAGCGAATCCGGCATATTGCCAAACTGGTACTGCGTGATACAAGGAACGCCAACAAGAAGTGGGAGGCACAGGCAGGTAAGCTCAAAAGTGCTGGGTACCTTTCCAATAAGAAACGCCTCTGAACAGAATCCTGCGGTTAAACCAAGGGCACCCCACCTGCGAGCGCCAGGGTTTTGAGACAGTTATTGTTCAAGGATGACGACAGAGGTTGGGGTTCAATCTTAACAGCGCGACAGTTTAGGTAGACGAATCCAATATTTTTGCTGATTCTGAAGGTACTTAGTTGCCCAACCATAAGGGGCACGATGCAATCATAAGCTCTGAAAAGTACGGTTGCTTCAAATGAAACCTAAAAGCTATTTCGATAAATCCGGAATATCTTGGGTGCGTTCCAGAAAGTTGGGTGCCTGACTTGTGGATCAGCGAAGCACGCGGTACAAAGTGCGAACGCAGGTTAAAGGTCTTTGAGCAGCTTGACACGGATGCACCCCACGCGTCGCGGAAGATATAAAAGTGCAGGCAATGGTACCCCAAGCGCTACGCTGCAGAACAGTCGTGACTACGTAACGCCGAGGATGACTCGCTGAATATGCGGACACCAGACTGCAGTTAGGGTGTCATTCATTTCCAGCAAACTTTGCAAGTGCACAAGTTATCGTCGGACAATTTATTTTCGCCGAGATTCAAGTCATATCAAGCTACACGCATCAACAACATAACATCTTCATTTCTCATCCCCTGCCAAGGGCAGATAAGGTTAACTTGCCTTTTGGAAAGTGCGAGATAACATAGCCAAAATCGCATAAGCATGGCGAAAACGACATCCGATAACGAGCTTCTGAAATCGTAGTGCTCAAAGTCGTCTTTCCATAGCTGAGCGAAGTCGAAGTTTGAGGTACCTGTGTTGTCCGCACAGCGAACCCATGGAATCGAATATTCGGTGGCAAAGAACGCAGTGCCGCAGCGAATATCCAACAGATTGCGAACGTACCCAGATACAGTAACACGGTCAGCAGTACATCTAGAAGTAGAAGAGCTGTAACGATCTTGCTGGAAAACGTCGGGACAGGGTTGAACAGCTTTTTCGGCTGCTTTGGCCCTTCAGCAGAAAGAAGCGGTTCGCGCATGTTACTCATCCTCGCGCAGCTCAAAGGAAAAGCAAATGGAAAGCTGGAAGCTTACTTAATCTTCTTAATGATGCATATGCGAGAATCGTAGGTGAGGGAGAGGTTCGTCCGCGAACATTGGAACAAATGGCCTTACTGTATGGGTACAAATGGCCGTGGGGGGAAAGGTGCGTAAATGCCACGTCAGTTTCACGAGTGGTTCGCCTATTCGCCTCGTGTTTATAGGCGAAACTCTGCTCGAAACTCTGCTTGAAACTTCTGTACGTGGCACGACCCAGATCGAGGATATAAACCAGATTCGGCATAGAGCTGTACTCGATACTAGGTGCTATGTTATGTTACTCTGTGTCGTCATTTTTATATAATTTTAAATTTACATCTGCAGTCATGCCGACATTTATAGAAATAAGACAATCGAACGTGACGACATCGACATCGACATCGACATCGACATCGACATCGACATCGACATCGACATCGACATCGACATCGACATCGTCGACATCATCGTCGACATCGATATCGATATCGATATCGACATCGACATCGACATCGACATCGACATCGACATCGACATCGACAGATGGAGATGTCAGGTGGGGACAAAAACAGAGTCACCTAGCACATGACTCAGCATCGGGAGAACGGTACTCTCGTCCCCAGAGTTTAGACGAGTTGTCGCGATTGTTAGATATATAGGTATGCTGGATATATCTAATAGTTGATATGAACCCTGAGTTGAGGGTTTTGTAGTCAGAACGATAAAGTGTAAGGTGTAACAGAGCGATAAAGTGCGGGCTTGTAGCTCATTCATGGAGACAGAGACTTTGACCCCCCACACTGGGGGGTGCCTCTGCCCTCTCCGTCACCCCTCAATCTGAGGTTCCAGGTCAGCCTGCTCACCGTGAGCTGAGACAATAAAACTATGTCTCACTTTTATTATCTCATCTTAGTTCGAGTGTGCTGGACTTCGGGTTTAGGCTTAGTTATTATGGGCTCTGACTAGCCCCTAGCCTGACCCTGCTTCCGTTTCGTGTCCGTGACATCCTAGCACTGTACTGTACAGTAGTACAGTACAGTAGTACAGTCATTGTTACTGTCTGGGTTTCCGAGAGCATAAAGCTCCGGCCAGACACTGTTTATGGGATTATCAGTTTGGTTTCCTAGCGAGCTTAGCCGGACAGCGTATCTGTCTTCCTCGCAGGTTATAGGCCGCACCGGCTTTCCGGTGATTCTGATGATGGCACAGCGCCTTGCTGTTGCCATGTTCGGCTAAGTAGGACGTAGGAGGGGTTGAGCGCCCACTTGGGCGGTGGTGAATTGCCCTTACGGTATGGCCTTTTAGCTTGGCAGTGATGGCGGCACGCATTGTGCTCGCCTTCGCTGCGCAGGAGATCGGTTGTTGACGGATTGTTTTTATTTTACGGCAGCATCGTCGCAGCGAGAGTTGATTTGTTTCGTGCGCCGCTGGCTCCGGCGAGGTCGTTCCACACGTGACTTATTTTGGCCGCTCTTGCGTCTTCCGCTTACGACCTGTGAATCACGATCCATTCAGCTGAGGCTTCTGCAGAGCATCTGGCCGCTGTAAGCGTTCTTTCACCATTCCCCTGTTCAGCTCAACCTTCTCCCCTGTCTCTCTATCATGGTTACTGCGGCAAATAGAATGACGCGTTCACGCGTCCGTAGATTGGAGACGATTTTTGACGATGTGGGTGCACAGCACTCAGCGACACCGCAAACACCGCAGCTGCCGGCTCCGACCACCGCAGCTGCGAGAGAAGTTCTTGAAAAATGTCAGCAGCTGGCTCGAGACAGTTTCGACAGAAGGGTTGCCAAAATTGTTGCCACCAAAATTCTTGGTGACAAATCGGAGCGCTTCGCTGGTACAGAGACGGACGCAGTGGACATTTTTTCACAGCTTATGCATGAGCTTCGCACACAGTTTCTGCTCCAGTCACAGGCGTTTGCTCCCCTGTTTGACTTGGCCAACATGACTGTGGAGGCTAGGCATGAGGCAAATGAACTGCTGCTTTCGGCTCTGACGTTTCTGGCTCGCCCTGGCTCGCCTGCCCGTGACTGGCTTGAGGCCTCTGGGTCCGACGTTCCTGGAGATGGCAAGCGCGCTGCCCTTGAGGTGGTGCGCATGCTCCAGGAGCGTTCGGAACCCTTTGACTCTTTTGAGTTGCTGCTGGCGGTCCGCATCCCCAGCAGCAAAGATCCTGACCGTGGCATCCGCGAGTTCAATGGCCTGTTGAGGGACGTTCAGCGTTCCCACAACTTGCCAGAGGACGCGGTGAAGCGGCAGTTTCTCAAGGCTCTCGGCAATTCGGCGTTGTACCGTGACTTGGCTAATTCCTTGGCTCGGGCTGACCAGCGGCAAGGCGTGTCTCTTTTGACTATTCAGGCTCGTGTGCGGGAGCAGTTCCGCCACGGCCTGCAAGTCTCTGACACTCCTGTTTCGGCTCTGTCATTCGGCGATGGCGCGTCTGACCTGGCTGCGGCGTTGTCCAGTCTGCAGAAGCAGCTGGAACGCATGCAACAGGACATTCGTGACCTCAAGCGGCAGAAGCGGGAGGGGCCTCCGCCTGCGGGCAAGCACCTTACCCGCTCTGCTGCCAAGCTTCATCGTGCTGGTGTTAAACCACTTGGCACCGCTCCTCCTGTCTCGTTTGACAAGAAGAGTGGTGCCTTCGTGCCCCACTGCAAGAATGCGGTGTGTGCACAAAGTGGTTTGAAGCACTGGCATGCTGAATGCCCCAACGGCGGTCTTCACTCTGCCCACTATTGTGGTGCGGTTGAAGACTACGAGTCTGACTGCTTGGCTGTTCGTTTCCAGCGTTTCTATGACGCGGGGGATGAGCACGCCTTCGAGTCGCTCTGCACGATGGAGGGTCGCCCAGAGGTGTGCGAGCTGTCGGCGCATTCCTTTGTGCCGGCTGAGCCCACATCTCTGAAGCACTTTCAGGATGCGGCGGCTTCCGCTCAGGATGCGGCAGCTGGCGATGACGGCGAGGCTCACTTTCCTCTAGCCACATTCCACTCGGGTGCACAGGGTTCGATTCCGCCACCGCCTGCGGTTCGGGATCCCTCTGCACTCGTGGCTGGTGGTGTGCCTACGGCTCATGACCCACCAGTGGCTGTGCCTGGCTCTCTCGGCTTGGCTGGTTCTGTCCCATCGCTCCGGCTTGGCGACTCTGCACCGGCTCCGCTGTTTGCTGGCATGACAATTGAGACTTCTGACATTGGCTCTGAAGGCTCTGACAACGACCAAGGCTCTGACGATGACTCTGACGGCGGGCGGCAAGTGGCTTTTGATTCCTTCGGCACTCTCGAGTATGACTCTGACAGGGGAGCATCGCCGGCAGCAGCTCCGGTGTACCGTCCGCGGGCTCCGCCGGGTTTTCTCCGGTGTGCATTGATGTCTTCGGTACTCTGCTGTTCTCTGTTGGCCAGTGCTACGGCATCTCTGGTTGCCGTGGGCGGTGGTGACAGGGGCCTGGTTGAGCCCGGAGTCACCGTCCATCGGTCTACTGGGGATCTCTTTGCTTCGGATCCGCCACTTGGCTTTCTGGACATCCGTGATTGGCCGCCTGACAATCGAGTTCTTACATCTCTTTCTTCAAAGTTCAAACCACCGTGGGATCCTACTTGTCTGACTTCTTCAGTTGCCTTACTTTCAGCTGTGGATCCACCTTGCCCACTTGGGTCTGGTGGTGCTCAATTTACAACAGACAGCTTGCAATTCACCTCGGGGTTCTTCTGTGTTTACATCCCAACCGCTGAACTCAGCTCCGCTGACCAGCCTCAAAGTGGCTAGGTTTCTTGCAATTCATCCTGGCAGCTTGATTAGCTTTAGCCCAGTAGTGGGATGACCGGGTCAAGACCCCGGCACCCAGCTAGAAGTGATCGGTTTCCACCGAGTTGCACGTAGGTGTTTGTTTACTGTCACGTGGCTGTATACCCTGTACCTGCTTTGCTAGGTAGTCACACCCACGGGTGGTGTGCTGGACTTCGGGTTTAGGCTTAGTTATTATGGGCTCTGACTAGCCCCTAGCCTGACCCTGCTTCCGTTTCGTGTCCGTGACATCCTAGCACTGTACTGTACAGTAGTACAGTCATTGTTACTGTCTGGGTTTCCGAGAGCATAAAGCTCCGGCCAGACACTGTTTATGGGATTATCAGTTTGGTTTCCTAGCGAGCTTAGCCGGACAGCGTATCTGTCTTCCTCGCAGAGTGTGTGCTCTAGCCTGCTGTGACACTGTCCAGCTTCCGTGATTTCAGTAGATAAATAAATATATATATCACTACCCTCATATATATTTATTTCACCGTCTCCGTGAGGTTATCGGGCCTTTACCACCGGTCCGTGTCCGCTCGCTAGCTCCCACCTTTTTCTTTGATCCCGCGGCATTCGCGGTATTCCGCAGCGCATCGCTGAACGTATCTGACTGAGCCCATCGCTCTTTAACACATATGACCTCCTCGTGCCCCATCGGCACGACACATCTGACAAGGAGCCCATCGCCCTTTGGTTTCGTCCGGCTGCGCGTGCACATCGCGTTTCATCAACATTTCGGACTACGTCATTCCAACGATGTCAGCCGACCGCCCTTCGCTCGGCGCTCGCCTCCGTGCATCCCGGGGTGCTGGGGGAAATTCCCCTGGCACTACTCCGCCTGATAGTCCCGCTAGGGACGGTCAGTCGGACCCCATTGTGCGGATGTCCTCACTTCGCCGGCGCCCTACACCAGCGTCTCGGGCAGCCACGTCCGCGGAGTTCCACGCGGACGCCTCTGTGTGGGTCTCCACCCCCGTTCGTGCCTCCCAACGTGCTGAGTTCGCCGACAAATTGGACTACGCCTTCGCCTACGGCGAGGAGTTGGCTAAGCTCTTGCGTGGACATGGCTGCAAGTCCACCGTCGGACTCACTCTGGAGGGACCCGAGGCTGAGTCGGACTTTACCGTTCTGCTCGCCAACATGTCCCACGTCTTCGGTCCCATCGCCCGTGACGAATTCACCAAGCTCCTCGACCTCGACTTCGAGTACGACGAGTACCACCTAACCCTGAACGAGCTCCTCTACGTCGTTCTCCCGACGATCCTTCGCGGCACTGCCCTCTCCCTGTACGACGAGTCCGCTCGAGTGCACCCCCACGATGGACGCTGCGCCTTGCTGCGCAGCGTCTTCGGTACCACGTGGAGGGGATTGGTGACCCTGATGCACATCGCTTCTGGGTTCGCCTTCGTGCTGTTGTCATCGACGAGACCGTCGACCCCGCATGTTAGGGTTCGCTATGCGAGCGATATGTATGGCACGGCTGTTATTGAACGACAATAGCACGCGCAGAGTATTGTGGGTATGAGTGCAGTCTCTTCTCCAGAAGTGCTGCTCGAGCTCAATGCTCTCTCATATACGTCAATGCCCCCACGCTTCATAAGCGTTACCACAATTGGGTTGTGAACCCGAAGGCATTGGGTGAACAACAGTATCGGCTGATCGAATAAGCCATGTGATACCCGCATGGTGTTCAATTCATGCTAGAAGCGAAGACGAGTCCCTTCAGAACAGTTTGTTCTTCAAGAACTGTCTTGCTTCATCATCGAGATGCTGTGATCAGCCTCTCGATGATAGATGTCACTCATGGTGAGTGGATGACAGATAGTATGATTGTACAAAGGATCGATACACGATTGGCAAAAAAATGTGGAAGATACACCCCGTTTTTGAAGCTTTAAAAAACGCAGCAGTTCAAAATTTGGTTGGGGCATGCTATAAATGTATTAGCTAGCTAGGAGCATATATGATGGACTCTCGTCGAACCACGCACCATACTACTTAGTATAGGTCCCATGTGGAAAGTATTCCTTGGCGTTGACTTGTAGAAAGCTCGTGGGGTGCTGATACGGCTGTAGATACAAGCGCCGTGGATATATTATCAATATACAAAAGAAACACTGCAAAGTTGGACAGCAATGCGAGTGTACGGATGAGCGGGTTTGTGAGTGCAGTCTCTGTAAGAGGATCTGCTGAAGCACAACGCTTCCTCACTTTTATACCTACGTCACCCATCATCTTAGATGGTACCGCCATTGGGTTGTGAACCCGAGACGTAGGTTGAACGACCAGCATGGTAGTAACGACTAGTTCGTTCATGCTGCACATGCGAGTTCTGCGCATGCTGAAAGCTAAAGATGGTTCTTGGTTTGTTTCCAAGATGTATCTTTACTTTGCCATCTTCGAGTTCAATCATACGAACTCTCGATGACAGGGATGCCTGATGATATGACATAATCATCTGGCGACATGTACAGTCATCGTCGACCGTACTGACGACTGTCATAAATGTATGACGCGACTCGACCTGTACAGTCATGATCGACCATACTGTCGACTGTCATAATAATATATGACATGACATGACATGACATGACATGGTATGACATGTATGACAGGTATGACACGTATGACATGTATGACACATATGTCATCGGTCATAACCCTGACAGATCTCCCCTCTTAAGAGAGTTGTGACCTCACAACGGGCATACCTTTGTATATGTCTTTGATGTCTTTGTTGTTGTCGCTTCTTGCTGGTACCAGTCTTCTTACACCGATTTGAGGCGTCCCTCATGGTGTTTTTAGGTTATTGGGGGGAACTGAGTCCACTTTAGTCCCTCACCTTACAGTTCTTAGGATGTAGCCCACCTTTCCGGAAATCGTATCGTTGAGTGACGTTCCAAGGTTCAATGAAGAGCGTTTTCGCGATACAATCCTACGCTGGATTACTGATTGATCCACACGTTATCATGTATGTGCTAGACGATTCAAAGCATCCGAAGTCTACGTTACGGATTATTTGCGCTAGCCGTCGTCGCTTTAGCGAACGATGATCCCACGATTTAACGATTTATAATCGCACGATTCTCGGCCTGATATAGTGCACCCAACCCTTCCTCCCCTCCTTAAGCTACTTTGGAGGATCATAGGTGGCGATGGGGAGCCCGATTTTTGGGGCTTGTTTTTAATGCAAACGGAGTGGCCCTGCTTAACGGAATTGGACTTATAATCCTCAACCGGTCTGCTCAACTCCTCAATGTTTTTGTCCAGTACGCACGCTTTGACGAACATCTATCGCGATGAGTGAGAATGGATTCGCCACGTACTAATGTGAAATTTATTTAGTTATGTTTGTCAAGCACAACTTAGGATCACAACTCCGTCTACCTCAGTCGATGTCTCCGGTAGCTTCGGATGACTGGCCAAGAATCCGATGACAAACCACGGTTTTGGCAAAGGTAGCATTTAGCAGTTTTTATTTATCCACAGATATGATATCTCGCATGTGTGCGTATCTGTGCAAGGGTATGATTTTGAACAAGGCTCACTACACCTTTAGCAAGGAAGGATCAATTCCCGCTTCAATGCAACATAATGATAAACATTAAGAGCAAGGTTATATAGATGATCGACATGTATTAGTATATATTACAAGAAGTAAGGGCATAAGGCTTAATATAATGTTTAGCCTTCATAGGCAGCTATAATGTCTGCTGCATTGGTCAGCTCTGTGGCTTTGACCCAGGTGTCATGCTCAGGACCGTAGCCTGCATATCGTACTAAATAGTATTTGACACCTCTAGTGAACTTATCCGAGAGTATATGTGATATCTCAAACAGTGGTTGCCCTTCTTCGGTGATCATCTGTGGCAGAGGCAAAGGTGCTTGGATCGAGTCATTGTACAACTCTAATCTGGATACAGGCTGTACCGGATGAATACGGATATCAAGATTTCCGAAATCTAACTCGTATGCACGTCCATGGCTAAGCACTTTGGAAATAGTGAACGGTCCAATATATGGCTGCTTAAAGTGTCTGCCTGCCTCTGTCAAACCAGTCCATTGAATAAACTCGGTCCGTAAAAGAACTTTCTGCCCAACTGCAAACTGCTTAGGCATGTGAGTCTTATTGAATCTGGCTTGGCTAATTTCTGCTGCTCGGGAAATGTTGTCTACCGCGTTGGCATGAACAGCCGAGTACTGGTCAAAATGATCTCGAATAGCTCTTTGTATTGGAACAGGAGCTTCTGGCGGAATAGTGATAACCAGGTCATGAGGCGAAAGTGGTTGCGCCATCGAGTCGAGATAAAATGGTGAATAACCAGTTGATGCAGAAACGGTATTGTTAATTGCAAACTCCACCAGAGGCAACTTGTCCTCCCACGAATTGGCTGAAGTATCATTGCAACAACACCTGAAAATGAAAATGCTACTAATCAGTTTGTAAACCAGAGGATGGTGAAATCATATCATGAATCAACAATTTGAAAAATACCTGAGGATGTCCTCAATGAAGGCATGGCTCCTCTCATTGGCAGCATTCGACTGTGGATGGTGTGATGACGTCATGGACAATCTCGTACCAGTAGATTTCCACAGTGTCTGCCAGAATGTAGAGGTGAATCTGGGGTCTCGATCTGAGATGATGTTCCTCGGAAGACCATGGAGCTTGAAGATATGCTGCATATATATGGAAGCAGTATGCTGAGCTGTCCAGGTCATGCTGAAGGGAATGAGATGACAACGATGAGAGAATTGGCACATTACCACAAATATACTGTCGTGCCCATTAGTGGTGATAGGCAGATCAGTGATCCAATCAAGAGATACATCAAGCCATTTTGTCTTAGGCACAGAATATCGTATGTGTGCCTGACCATAAGGCTTGTGTCGCCTCGTTTTCTGGCGCTGACAAACGGGGCACTCCCGAATGTATTTGATGGCTGCCGTTGTCATTCCTGGCCAATAATACCGGCTACGCAGAAGATGAAGCATGCGATTTTTGCCTACATGACCAGAAATAGTGGCTGAGTGGCACTCATGAAGAAGAATGTGGCGAAGTTGTGTGATCTCACCGTCATCTGTGGGGACTTTAGCTGTTGGTGGAATGTACAGCTGTCTGCCATATATGGTCTTACGATAGATCAACCCCTGAATGAGCTCGAAGCTGTAGCTGCTGACTGACTGTGATGAAGTCGATGATGTCAGCTTAGCCAAAATAGTCTGTGCAAATGTGTCACGATCATACTCGGATATAATGATGTTGTGTAGCTGATGAGCTGATGAAGAAGATATAAGAGCAATGAATGTAGGATCTGCAGATGGAATGACCTCGCTGATGTCCATATGATGAAGACAATCAGTAAGTTCAAAAAGTGCAGAGATACGCGTGAGTGCGTCTGCAACCTTATTCTTCTCGCCAGCAATGTGCTCTATACGGAAGTTGTATTCGGAGAGCTCATCCAACCACCGTGCCTGTTTGGGGCTCAGTGTGGATTTGGTCTGGAAATAAACCAGTGGCTGATGATCTGAGCGTACAATAGTCTCAGGAGCTCCCAACAAGATGTGGCGAAAGAATCGGAAGCCTTCCACAATGGCAAATAGCTCGATCTCAGGAATAGGCCAACGTCTCTGTGTATCGGATAGAGTGACGCTGTGATAGCCACATGGCTTCATACCTTTTCCTTGATCCTGGAGTAATACTTGGCCAACGTGTGTGCCTGATCCATCGACCTCCAAAATAGATGGCGGTTTCTGATCTGGAAGTTGTAATACTGGAGCGTTACAGATGGCACTTTTGAGGTTATCAAATGCCTGCTGCTGCTCAGTTTCCCAGACAAACTCTGCATTATCTTTAAGGAGACGATTGAGAGGTTCGGCAACTTTGGAGAACTTTGGTATGAATCTCCTAAATTGACCAACCATGCCCAAGAATGACCGAAGTGATGACTTGCCATCTTTAGCCATACGGCGTAGAGGCTGCTTTCCAACGGTAGGACCATAAGACACTGGAGGCTGAATTGCCATGACTGCTCTGATCCTGTCTTCGATGATGGATAGGCCTGCTTCAGATATGTGATGTCCGATAAAATTTATAGATTTAACGAACAACTCCACCTTGGAAGGCCTGATGAAAAACTGGTGATCTCTGCAACGCTGGAGGAACTGTCGAACATGCTTCACATGACTGTCAAAATCTGGACTGTATACGATAGTGTCGTCCATGAATATGACAAGGAACTGGTCGATGAAGTCGAAAAATGCCCGATTTCCTACACGAAGTGCTGTTGCAGGAGCATTGGTCAATCCGAAAGGCATAACTGTCCATTCATAAGAACCGTATCTGGTGCGAATAGCAGTTTTATGTATATCATCCGGATGAATGGGGATTTGGTGAAAGAACTGGTTGAAATCAAATCTACTGAACCATCTTGATCCCTTCAGCTGCTCTAGTAGGGTGTCATGTGGTGGTAGTGGATACGTGTCCTTGATGGTGATGTTATTCAGGGCACGATAATCACAACACATCCTCCACTTTCCCCCTGGCTTAGGAGCGAAAATAATTGGGCATCCATATGGCGATGATGATGGACGAAGGATACCCAACTCGACATATTTGATGATTTGCCGTTTGAGTTCCTCCATCATGGGTGCTGGAATGGTGCGTACTGGCTGTGAAGGAGGCTTATGTCCAGGTTCGATGTCGATTCTATGATATCCACCTTCAAACCGCTCTGGCCTATGACCAGCCGGAAGATCCTCTTGGAAAACGTCCGAAAAGTCTTCTCTCACTTGATCACGTGCTGCTGTGACCTCGGGGTCTTCCATTGTGGTGTCTGAGTCTGATGCTGCAAAGACCAATTCACCATCGACCTCGGAGAGGAAAAAGAGATATCGCCCCATGAGGCGAACCTGAAAATGTTTTTCTGAAAAATAATAATATGATATAATATTTTCTGAAGGTTTTTCGAAGCTGGAGGAAGATAAAAACGAAGGTAAAAGCGCGCTGTTTCTTACAGCGTGATTTGCGCCTTCCTGTTTCGTTCAATATGCCCAAACCCTATTCACAGTGTGTCCTTCCTGCAAAATTCTTTTATGATTGTCTTTCGCTAACCCGTGTCTTGGCCTAAAGAGTTAAACTCTGCGGGCAGGATACGTAAAAATAAGCATGGTGAAGTGAGCAAAGAGCTCTGCTCTGCGCTCGCGAGGAACCAAAAACCTTTCGCTAATACGAACATCGGAAAAAAGAAGATAAAAAACAAAACGTACAAGAGACTTTGGGAAAAAACATCTCTAATCCTTTCCTTGGTGTTTGCTTCCATTGCGTCTTCAGCAGATATGGAGAACGAATCGGAGCGTCCGCTAGGACAGGCTTGGGATAAAGCTGCGACACTTGAAGAAATAAAAAAGCGCAGTGGTGAGATCAAAAGCAAATTCACTGAGTGGGAGTCCTCAGGACTCGACAAGATCGAAATAGGCTCGTGCCTATACACAGAATTCATCAAGGCAGTGAAGGAAGACTTGGGGGACGAAGTGGAATTAAACGTCACTGTTTACTTCGGCGATCTCGCGTTACGAAACAGAGTCCTTCTAACGACCACAATCTTCAAAGTAAGTAACTGTAATTTCCCCCTCTCTTGTATGAAAGATACTGTGATAAGCATTATGTTAGCACTTGTAATTTCGCGAGCGCATTGCGGCTGTGGAAAGAAGCATCGCGAAACCCTGAATAAAGCTGACTGCCAAAACGTTTTTACTCTTCCATTTTTCCGCAGACATTCCAGCGAAATAACATCGCTAAAGCACCGGAAAATTATGTTAGCACCTGAAATTTCACGCGCCTATTGCTGCTGTGGAAAGAAGCATCGCGAAACCCTGAACAAAGCTAACTGCCAAATCGCTTTAACTCTTCCATTTTTTCGCAGACATTCCAGCGTAATAACATCGCTAAAGCACCGGAAAATTATGCTAGCACCTGAAATTTTACGTGAGCATTGTTCTCGCGGAAAGAAGCATCGCGAAACCCTGAACAAAACTGACTGCCAAATCGCTTTAACTCTTCCATTTTTTCGCAGACATTCCAGCGTAATAACATCGCTAAAGCACCGGAAAATTATGCTAGCACCTGAAATTTTACGTGAGCATTGTTCTCGCGGAAAGAAGCATCGCAAAGCTTTGACAAAAGCTGACAACAACAACGCTGCGACACTTGCATTTTCCCGCAGACACCCTAATAAAACAGCATTACTAACACACCGGAAAATTTGTATGCAGCACTGCTGTGATCTCTTCTATGTGGCGACGAGAGAAGGCGAGCAAGTGGTTTTGGTTGCTGGGGCAAGCGACGTTGCCAAGAAAATCTTGGGAGCATCGAAGGGCGAGATTGACGTGGCGAGCCTGTGCAACTGCGGAGAGCAGCTGCTGGATTTTGACCAGTACACGCGTGTACTGTCAGCTGTGGAGAAGATAATCGAAAACATTCACAAAGGAGACCACGACCTGAATAGCGAACACCTGCAGCTCGCCAACTCTCTGGAAAAACTTATGGACACCGCCTCCAAGGAGATCCCACAACCCTCCACTGAAGCACCTCCTGCGGAAGATCGCACACCAAACGAGGTGAGCCAAAACGGCATAAAATTACTCGAGCAATTGACTTCCATTACTTGGCTTTCACAAAGGGGCACGCCCCCTACCTTGGCACGTCACACATTGCGGCTAAGAAATAAACAAGTGACCGCATCAAACTCCATCACACTCTGCCCTCTAACAAATTTACAAGAGTCATTGGACACAATTCTTTTCTGTCAACAGGCACCGGTGGGTATGCAAGACTACGAGGAAGAGGACGAGTTCGATCTTGCAGCGTTTGACGAGGCAGAGGAATTCGAGAATTTAAACAGAGAGCTTCAAGAGAACGACGATTACGACACGGACGACGAGGACGGTGGACTGCAGAACGACGATTTTCTCGCATCGGTCAAAGTCAAGAGACTGGGTGCCACGACAGCAGGCCCCTTCACAGAGCGCGAGATCTCAGAAGTAGGCAGGCTGCTTAAAACGGTGTTGCTCCAATCACAGAAGTCAGTTGCAATCTTCAGCGTAGAGGGAAAGAAATACCCTGACAGTGCCACTCCCTTTATGCACGTGAAAGTTGCCTCGATTGAGGAGGCCCGAGTCCTGGTGGAATACGCAATCGTGGTAGCTGACGGCCAGGATTTTCTCATTACGCCCAAGAGCAGCAAACTAACGTGCATTACTCTGGGT
Source organism: Cymbomonas tetramitiformis (assembly GCA_001247695.2). NCBI lineage: Eukaryota > Viridiplantae > Chlorophyta > Pyramimonadophyceae > Pyramimonadales > Pyramimonadaceae > Cymbomonas > Cymbomonas tetramitiformis. The sequence goes on along the minus strand of LGRX02003093.1, from coordinate 59,876 downwards.
TTCAAAGCATACAGGGCCGGAAAGCAGCCGAGGCTAGCTCACATTCTTAACCACATCAAAGCCTCGCCATTCTCAAAGTTCATTAAAGAGATTACCTTTCAGCAGACGTTCACAGTCAACACAAGGGCAGGCGGTAAAAAGAAAAGATCGAAACTCGTGAGACAAATTTTTGTTCAACTGAAATCAGGACTTGGCAGGCACCCAGAACCAGCTAAGATTGACAGAACTAACAAAGATCACGCTCTGTACGCACTCCCTCTGGAGTACCATTGGTCTGGCCTAGGCACAGTTTTCATCTCGAAGTGCTCCGCCTTGATCTGCCAAAGCTGTGAGGGTAGAGTAGCAAACGGCCACAGCTCAAAAAACTGCCCCGTAAAGATCTACGGACTCACCGGTTCGGCATCCCAGTTCGCAGAGCCCAGCGGGCCATCAGCTGAGAGCAACATCCCGCCAGGATTTGGTGAAGGAACAGGCCAGAGCACTGATCAGAAGGCTCCCCGCCGCACACTTCAAAGGCACGGTGGACATCCCCGAAACTGCAGGTGCACGGCTTGCATTAAAGGTAACAAAGTTTCACACACCTTCTGTGATTGTGTTTTACATTGCTGTTATGCTTCTTCCACTTGTCTTGAATTCCTTGCTTGTAACTTAACACACACTGCAATTCGGCAGGGAAAAAGAGATCCCTTGCACAATCTGAACCGACACCAAGCCCAGGTGAACGGAAGAAAACTGCAGGAAGCGACAGGAGAGAGCAACTCACTCAAATTGCTCAGCAAGAAGGAGCTGAGTTGCAAAACAGGTTTAAAGCATTGGAAGATATGGACTTTGAGACTTAAGTCTGCTGTCTTTCCTCTCCGAAAGATCTCAGGCTGCCATTGTTTTGAAAAGCTGACACCTAGGTTGTACTTCCATTGGCACCACCAGACATTGATCGGCTTTCAATTGTTAACTTCAGAGCTGCCTGATAGTGCTCATCGTGTAACACAGCACAACACTCTAAGTATGAGTGATAGCCGTAAAACATTCACACGGCATCCCAGAGCTGTTCACTCAGTTCCATCTTATGCTAATTCTCCAGCACACACCTGCATTTCTCTTCTAACTCAGAATTGTGCTGCCTCTGCTTACAATCGACTTAAACAAGCCAGCAGTGTCAGTTTATTTTTTGCCCTGCTCAATTTGATCTCCAACTTTCTCACCCTGTCTGTGAAAATTCACAAGTCAACTGATAGCACACCCACCAGACTGGTGAGACATACTGAGTGTACACTCACTGCGGAGGGCAGTACTAACCAGCTCAACAATAAGGTCATAGATATAGTTAAACACCTGTTGGGTTGGAAAATAAACAGTACGGTAAACCTTTCAAACAGATACATAGAAGTCACCAAAAATGTTAGTAACTTAACTAGTTTCTATGCCACTAATAAGTGCTGGTTTGGTAGTGTGACAATACAGTCTGTTAACATAATATACACCTCTGATAGCTTAAGAAAACAGTCCTCAAACCGAACTCGGCAGGCTGTTAACTTAAGGCAACAGTATGTCAACTTAACACACATATGTGTTAACTTAACGCGGCAGTCTGATAACATATATCAGACTGATAACTTGACACACTTTCATGTGAACATAACACACATGTATGAAACTTTGATACGGCAACTTGTTTGGACCGCGGAAAGCCCAAATAAACTCACATACTTTCCGAAGCGGCTTGCTGCTAACCTGAAGCGGGTCACGGCGAACTTAGCTTGTTGTTTAAACAACTTAGAACCGAATGCAATACACCTTAATAGTAATGATAAAATAATTTTACGAGAGACCCGAAGGCACGAACACATGATTCTAGGGGGAAAGGCGGCTATAAGCACCAAAATAATAGGAAACCCTAACCTCTCGAGTCGATACCTAGGGAATATGGGACGGGTAGAGGTGCGTAGGAGTAAAATTGGGCGAAAATATTTCACACAATGCTTATATATGACAATAAGGGATAGTAGGGAAAAAATAAAGGAAACCGGACAACCTTGGACCGGAAGCGAATTGCATGAGGCACAATTCGCTAAAAATCGAAATTTTGCAAAAAAGAGCCTAGAACCAAAAAATTTTAGGGAAGGGACCCGAGGACATATACGAAACCATGTGCGAAAGAGGAATGCCCAAATAAACGATATAGTATCTGAGGGGAGGCAACAAGTGGGTGTAACGCGTTACACGGAGAGCACAATAATGCTCAGAAGCCACGGGAATGGGGGAAGCAAGGTGCGCACTGGTCTTATAAAAGACACGCGGAGTGTAGCCAAGCGGGCCACAGATAAACCAATACGGTGCTCGGAAATAATACAACGATATATTGCAAATCTAATGCGGTGGAAGAAAAACTTAAAAAAGCATACCTTCAATCTGGTATGGACCGAAAGGGCTGTTAACTCAACACAATATATGTATCTTATAGTAAGCCCAGCACGGTCCGAAATATATTTTAAATGGAAATAAAAATAGATAAAGCTATAAGCGGCAGCATAATTATGACATATTACATAATGAGACACCTCTTGAGATGTGAGGAAAATATTATTAAAACACGAGCGGAAATGCAAACAACCACTTACGGGCCCACTATCATGCTTCTTCATATAATGGCAGAACTCAGCAGAATGAAGTTGAACCCTAAAAAATATTTCCCGGGACCCAGAGTCATAATACACCTAGCCCACAAGAGACCTAAGGCCTGCAAAGGGATAAGCAAGAGCGCCTTGAAATACATGATTCAAAACCCCAAAACGGCATGGCTTTGGGAGAGAACATGGACCCAAACTGCAAAGAAACCCAAAATGAATTTACCTTCAAGAATAATGAAATATAAAACCCACCACAAGAAGGATAACGATACCAAACAATATAATATTTCGGAACCCGAGAAGCTGTTATGCGGTGGAGCAAGCACCGAAGATAACGCAGTAGTTGAAACCACAATGGCCACGGAATCACTCCTTTCAGAAAAGGGGTGGTTAAATGCAACTCATGTTGGTGATGCAATGAAAATACGGGACCCGAGTACCATAGCCCCTATGGACCTTACAGACATGATGCTGAAGATGACAGGGGATGACCAAAAACTCACACAACTCATTAATAGCAGACTCAAGAAATATGGCCACACACAAATAGGCGTGTGTGACAATATACATTGGCGTCTCATAATGATTCGCTCATCATCACCTGGGAAAATAGAAGCTTACATATATGATCCCTTTGGAGATAAAGCCGAAAGAGAAACCATTAATATGATTGAGGCGGCACTCAAAACCTGGTTAAAAAATTTCATAACCATTACAGAATATAATGAATTCACAACTACCACTAGCAAGGAAACATTTCAAACAGATACATACAACTGTGGCACATGGGTAGCAAAAACCGCCTTCAGATGGGCACAATGGAACAGAGGCTTGCACCAGACCTCATTTTTCGAGTACCTAAAATCTGATCTATATATTGGGGAGTATGGCAACAAAACGATGCAAAAGGAAATACATAAATACCGATTAGAAATGAGGGAAGAAATAGGGCTGCAGGTAAAGAATACCTGTAACACACCGGAGCTCAAACACTTGGAGCACGCTGGAAATGACGCCGCAATCAGCGGCCCTAATATGACCTTACCTCCCCACCACATCCTCACACGCAGAGGTGCCACACCCAAAAAGCAGATAGAAACTCTGATAGAAACTTTTAAACTGAAATGGAAGACACACACCACTAATGAAACAATAGTTTCAGAAGCCATCGAATCGCATAGGAAATATCATCACACCTCGAACACGGATAACACCAACATTCGAATTCATCTTCTTGTGGCTAAGGACATATGGTCAACTGCAGTCCACATCATTCCAGAAAGACAGATTATTCACTGTGAGTTTGATATCTCTAACAATAAACACCAGAAAGACATTTCCACACTTTTTCCTCAAGACCTGAGAGTGCACCGCATAACCTTGAAACTGGGAGTACACCCGAATAACATGGGGGTTTTCAATTTTACGCTAGCCCACAAAGTCTGTCACATCCTGCACAACACTAAATTCTTCTCAGCAGCACAATTAAACAGAGACCTGCTATACGAACTTGAAAACCTAAACATTAGAATTCTACCACAAACGGGCAGAGAAGCCAGGATAACCAAACACGAAAATAACAAAGCCATTTCGACCATACGACAATCACTGAGAACCCACCATCCGAAAATTGATGCACATCCAACAAAGCCAAATTCTGAGCACAAAGACTGTAAATCCACCCACACTGCGTATAATCACCTCATCTCAGGCAAAGGAAAGCCTTCCTGTGAACCTCACACATATGGATACCGCAGGAAACACTCTCATAAACAAAAGAGAATAATCCGTAAAACCAAATGCACAAACAAAATCTTTGATATCGAGAACATTTATGACGCAGATGGCAGATGCATACTACAAAAAGCAAAAAACAAAAACGCCATGAGACAGTCAGAAGAAATAGACCGACTCACTAAACTACAACTAGCACAACACTCTAACAATTTGATTATAATGGGTATGAATATGAGAGGCCTCCGACACCACAAAGAAGATAAAGACAGTTTAATCAAACTAGAAACAATCTGCAATCTTTTAATTGACGGACGGGCTGATATAATATGTATATCAGAAACCAAGGTAAATACTGAAAACCTTGCATTAATCAAAACCCTAATGACACAAAAAGGAATCCAATTTCGCACGTCTCATGTAAATGAAAGAGCTTCCATTGGTTCCATGATCCTATGGAATCCGAAAAGTTTGCCACTATCCACCTCGGTCACCACAATCGATGGAGATGCAAAGAGAGCAGTAATGACCAAATTTTCAGGAAATAACGGGTTTGAGCTCTACATAGCCAGCGGTTATATGAATGATGCTACACTAGTAGAGGAACAAGTGGAATTATATGACACACTTACTGACTGGGCAGGGAGGGCAGGAAATAATCCAAAAAAGGCCTACGTAGAGATAGGTGACAAAAACTGCACCATTACCCCAAATCAGCGGGTGTCAGGTGGAAATTACATGTCGTATCAAGAGCATGTCGAAAAGAATAAGCATCTTTTAACCTATTTCAACAATGACAGATGCTCCCTTAATGAACTGATAATGGACCGTAATCCAAACACGGAAATTTTCACACATGTCATATCCAAAAACTCGAAAGCAAAACTCACCCATATCATGGCCAACACAGCTATGGCAGAAATGACCGTTAAAACAGGATGGACGGAGGAAAACCCTTATATCATCTCCGACCACGGGATAGTAAGGGCTGAATTTAAGCTCCCTCAAATCGACACCAAACCGGAGATTTCCACCGATACAACTTTGCCAACACCTAGATTTAATGGTGCCAAGGAAACCACACATGATGAGTACCCAGGGTACCCAATTAGAATGACAAACAAAAATAAGGGTACAAAAAAGGAAAATAAACAGGAAAGATATTGTAGGACTTCTCGAAGCAAACGGATACAGCACAAACGAACTCGTGCACGCGTGCATCAATAAAAACAAAGCTAGAACCGCTATCAGCACCATTAAGGGTGACACCACTGATCTTGATCTTAAACGGGATAATACTGACGGCAGCCCCATAACAGTGAGTAAGCTCATAGCTAAAATAAAGAGGCAGACAATATAGAACAATGTCTGAAATGGCACAACAAACCCAAGGAATGGTGGATTCACCTTAATAGCCCATGGCATGCAGCTCACTTACTCTCTAGAGGAAAGGGGATGCCGGAAGGTGGTCTCAACTTAGGCCATAACGACAAAGATAACATCTGGCATATAGGTTCGCCTCACCTTTTAAATAAGAAAGATGTTAATGCCTATCTCAAACGTCATCTGTCATTCAGCTCACTAGAAGTTAAGAAAATCACGAAATCCAACACAGATGAGCACATGACCAGCTGGAATATTCTCCTACAACCCCATATGCCCGCGAAATTCTGGAACCTGTACGGATCTGAGATGCATTCGGAAAAAATAGATTGCACCGCCCATTTATTCCAATACGCTACAGGCTGGGTGTCTTACACTGAAAGACTACATAGCACACTTGAAATGGAAAATGGATCGGAAGCAACTAGAAACGGCGGCACTGGCCTCAAGGAAATGCACCCTGACGCGACATGGGACACCCTGCACAAATTGGCACATCAGGCGGCAAGTGACGCCTTTGGCACCAAGAATCTGAACATAGCTGGGAGGTCTGAAAAACCATCAGCAATATCTAATTATATATACAAATGGCTAAACACAGTACGCCGCATCATCAAATATTTGGACACAAGAACTCATGCAAGCAACATTCCTAAGCAAGCCAAAAAGGCTGCCCGCACGCTACCTTTTGCCTCGCTCAAACCCAAACACAATGAAACGGCAGCCACATGGGGAGCACGTTTGCATGAAAATTATGTAATAATCAGAAATGCTTTTCAGAAAAGCAGAGACACCGACATTGAACGACGCAATCTCCGAGAAAAGGAAGCCCTGCAGCATCTTTTCTCAACTAACCTTTCGAGGTTTCTAGACACAGTCATGGGAAAGATGAAACCTACTGAAAAAGGTGCAGCCGCTACCCCAGGTAGTGATGGAAAGATACCTGAGACAAAGACAGAAAGACTTAACACAACACTAGATGAATACAAAAATAAAAAACTATTTTCTACTAACCCGAACGAGCCAGATGAACTCCCACAGTGGCTCACTGACATTCTAAAGGACAGCCCTAAAATCCCCGATACGGCCGCTGCTAGACTACTGACAGAAATCACGCACAAAGAACTCCAACAAGCATACTCGGACTGTGGTATCTCTACAGCACCAGGACCCTCAGGAATGAGATACTCGCAGTGGATCAAGGGCCCAGAGAATTTTCAAGAGGTTACTGTCTCACTTTTTAACCACATTCTTATAACTGCGAAATTTCCAAAGAGTGCAAAATCTGGAGTCATCCTTCCAATCCCTAAAAATCCCTCTGCACCATGTACAATAGATAACTCTAGACCCCTCACAATGTTGGAAACGGGTCTTAAACTATTTAACACAATAATTGCTAACCGTCTCAAAACAATACTTAACACTCACCCAATTCTCTTTCCCATTCAAGATGCGTTTCTTCCGAATAAAAACATAGATGACTCACTTCAAATTCTGAATGAAGTAATTTCGGATGCCAATAGATACGACAAAGACCTCCACGTAGTTTACTTGGACCTCAAACAAGCATTTGACAGAGCTGAATTCTGGATGAGCAATTTAGCGCTGAGAAAGCTGGGACTCCCATCACAAATAATCAACATCATCTCGGACATTACTAATGATGCCTCTAGAATGGTACTCACTGAAGAAGGCCTCACGGATGAATGGTCCCTAGAATGTGGAGTCCCTCAGGGAGAAGTTTTGAGCCCACTAAGGTTTGTAGCCATTATGGACATTTTGGCAATTTGGTTAGCAAAAAGAGCAAACGGTGTAAACCCGACAGGATCCACATATGGATATGAACTGAGCTCGGAACGCCATAGACCAGACAAACCAAGAAATAATGTTATTCCTCCCTTCCAAAACCTATTAGAAAAGGACACCACTTTAAATATCTTTGCACGGTTCTTTTGTGATGACATCATTCTCGTGGGGAAAACTAAAGACGAAGTTCAAGACATGCTAGGTATAGTTAATGAATTTATGAGCTTCATTGGTATTCCCATCAATGTTAAGAAATCCAAATACTCTTACAGAAAGCGCATTAAACCTCAGGGCAAAACAGTAACGCGATATGACCCGTCCGATGATTTACTCATCTCAGGGGGTCACCTGGAGCCCAATACAAATGACTCAAGTCCTTCCATTGATTCGAAATGGATACCCCCTGAGTCACCAGAATTCCTCGATTTCTCCAACAGCAAAGAGGTAAACAGATATCTCGGAGTATGGTTTGCACTAAATGGGGAATGGGACAAACAGGCGGAAATCCTTATCGACAGACTTAAATCTACTCTCACATCCATCCAACTGCAACACATGACTCTACACCAGCTAAGATATGTTATAAATGCGGTTGTAGTTCCGAGGATGGCATACCCCCTTAAAGTTACCTCAGCAATTGCCAACTCCTCAAAGAATGTCGCAATTGAATTAGACAAAATGATAGCTTCGTTTATAATTAAATATTTGGGCTGCCCAGTTGACACCAATCACCAAATAATCTGGACAGCAGTCTGCCAAGGCGGGTACGGTATTGATAGTGTCTTTGATGTTGTAACCGCGTCGTGTATCACCGAAACTATGAACACCCTGTGTTCTGCGGATGAACACGAATATTGGCAACACAACCACACAGACCGTATCACTGATCCCCACCTCATCTCACTATACCGTAGAAATAGCAATCTATGGCTTAAAATAATAATTCAAAACATGAACAACGAAATGGGTAAAAATGTTATATCGGGTTTCCCCTTATCGCACTATGCAACCTACAGTCATACTAAAGACAAACGCTTTAACTGGTTTAGGCGCACAGGTCACATTATGGCAAAACTTGGATACGCTATTGACTCTAAAAATTACCCCGAAAATGAAGCGGGTGAAACCACATTAATCACCACCCTTCCCAGACAACTCTACATGTCGAGGAATGTTACCTCCGCAATACAAAAATACAACCTCAAGCACACAGGTTCATTTCTAACTCCCTGCGGTGGAATGTTAAAAAACTGGCAAGAAAATAAATGTTTTTTCAGGCTGAATGGCAGTAGACCCCCTGGATGGCTAACCGAAATCGAAAAGGAAATGCTTCAAAACCCTGTAGATTTGGACCCACAGGCTAGATATGTCAAGAAACAATATAGAGACAATATAGTACCCCCTGACACGGGTGAATTTCATTGGAAAGGAAATGGTGACCGAAATTCCATCTCTCTTATTCACATTACCAATATTGACTTAGAGGCCATGTCAATACAATATACAGAATACAGTAACAATGCCATAAACCCTAATGTCTTTGTCAGAATCAAAGGTACCAACAGTCTTCAATACGACTTTGAATATAGCATCACCAATGACGGCTGCATCCTAATTCCAGCAGGTTCTATTTTTGAATATAATGACCATATGGACCCGCCCTCTTCTGTCCTTGCTACAGTTAGTGATATCAACTCACACTATGATTACATCTCAGACAGACAGTATGAAACCATTATTGCCAGAATGAAAAACAAAACTGCGGAGGAAGAAAGTGAATACAGCTGCCCTAGCGACTCGGAAGAAGAAACCAACCCCAACGCCGAAAAGAGCAAACAAATGGAAGACTATGATATGGCAAGCGATGGTTCCCTTTTTGCTGGAAAGAAAACAGCATGCAGTGGGGCAGCATATGCTATAAAAAACTTTGACAACGGGATGCCACTTGTACGGAAGATGAATATCCCCCCCTCAAGAACTTTCTCCGCACAGGGGCTCCTTATCAAGGAGGATATCCAAAACCCGAGTAGCACATCTGCTGAAATTGCGGGACTGCGATTTCTACTCACAGAACAAAAAGAGAAACTCCTCAAATCCATTACTCCAATGGTACATGCCATTGACTCCATGGCAGCAATATCTGCGGTAACAAAGGATGGCAGGTCCATGAGTGCTCGGGACAAACTACGTGAAGCTAATCGCAGAGATGTGCAGGCTGTTCGCCTACTGCTAGAAGAACTTGGCTTCTACAGTGAAGGAGACCACAGTAAAATCATCCTTAAATGGATTAGGGGTCACAATAATGACAAAGTCCACGACAGAGTGGACCGTACTGCTAAAAGAGCCTCATTCAGAGGGGGCTGTTTTGACATCTCCCGCTACGACCCTGCTGAGGAACTACCCTTCTCATTATTCTTTTTTGAGGTCCCTATTTTAGGCGATATACGTAGTCACATCAGAAGAATTCAACGACTCTCACACTATCATAATTGGAGAACCCTACAGTCCCAAGGGAAGCATCTGAGAATGCTCAACGAGAATAACACCGCCCCCACCAAAGATATTTCCAAAATGACACCTAAAGCTTTCACCGCTTCTAGAAGTAGAGAACTCCTGGGTCTTCAAGCCTCTCCTGCACGCTTATTTAAACTGGGGAAAATCGGGTCCGAAAACTGCCCCTACTGCCAACAGAATACAAAATGCACCTTCGAACACATCCAACTTGAATGCCCAGGACTTAATGATAGTTTGTATAATCTTAGAACAACCCAAGATATCGAACTAAGGAAAATCATCGCTGAAGAAATCTCAGAAAAGCCTAAACTACTAAACCCTGGAAAGGGTACCACATACATCAGAACACAACCATCGAAACTTTTTCCACTTGCTGACCTAAGACAGGAAATGAATGAGGAATTATACTTACACGCTCTCCCGGAAGCTAGCATGTACCGTCCATCAAGTTCAAAAAAGAATACCATTGCTGTGACCGCAAAGCCTGAAGTGGAACCATGTTACGGGAACAATTAAATATCCCGAACTCCAATATGTCCAAAAGAAAGAGTTTTGGAAACTTTTGGCTTGGCACCGCCTTTCCAACAAAGCAGTCCCATGCTCACTTGCGGAGTACTCGAATAGGGCACACGATATCCATGAAGCCCTCAATGCATGTAAGTTTGAATCGGGAGACCCTAAAAACTGCTATGCAATAAGAAGAAGCCTCTTAGATATTTTGGTGGATGACAGAAACCTTGACAAAAACGGCTGTGAACTTTTCTCCAACCCACTAAATGCCCACCCTAGAATTTACTCGAGAAGATGCATACCCACCACTAGAATGAAAAAAGCCCTCAAGCCCTTCTGTTATCATGGGAAAATCGGTTTTGATGGCCTCGCTTGGGATGCCTACGTGGACCCGTTAACAGGCATTGGCAGAATAGTTTACGGAAATCCCCCCTTTGATGGAAAGGATAAGGGCAAATCTTCGGCGGTTATGACTACCTTGGAGATGGGACATAAAGCGGCCAACACTGTACCCGGATTTTCAGGAACATGGATTCTTCCACTGTCTCCCAAAAACCAAAAAAGATGGTTTGATAAAGGTTTTAAACTCGTTTTCAGATTCCCGCATAACACTATTCCATTTATCCCACATGGTTATTGGACGGGTGATGACCCCTACGTTCTCCCAGGTGGCGGATGCTATAAGGATGATTTTTCGGATGTCGTTATCATAGCTATAGACAGTGCACCCAGCGATACTCAACCAGCCTTTGACTGGAGGCCTACACAGAAAAAGATTGCTAGATGGTTCCTCAATGTCCTTCCTAAGTCCAGAGTCACGGAGAGGAGACTAGAATACACCGGAGTTAGCCCTGATATTTGGAATGAAGTTCTGAACGAAAGGGACAACGTACTCCCTTCTTCGTTGTGCCCATGGCCCACTCAAGACCCCCCCTATCATCAGAATGGTGCTGAGCATTATTATGGCGGTCACCATGATACGACAATCACCAATGCAGCTTCTAAGCCCTTCATTAGCACCGTGAAATGGCCCAAAGCACTTACACTCATGGGGTACCTCCCTCCTCTTTTCGGTACTGTCCTCAACACGATAGGTGTTCCCCGTGGCAAGATTAAACCTCTCCTTAAAAAACTTTCAAGAATCTGTAGGCAACACACCAGAAATAGGCGAGACTTGTTTTCGTTGAACACCCCCACCACCTTGAACACTGACCCGCATACAGTTGACATCCTGGGCAATGAGACCATCACGGAAACAGAAGCTGTGCAAAAAACAAATGACTTTCTTCAAACCCTCCTGCAATAATTTTCAAAAGTCTTGCAATAAAGATGGCTCTCTGTCCTATAGGGGAGGGGCCCTCCCCCCCTCTCCCCTCCCCCACCACCCCCCCCTCTCCTCCGCCCACCCTGACCTCCTTCCTCATCGTCTCCAAATACCCCCTTAATTCTTCGACTTCCCTCCCCACCGCCTAGTTTCAGCCACCCCTCCACTCACCCGGCCATGGCTGCTTCTCCATCTTCTAGAGTTTTTTGCTTAGCACCTAGCTTTTTCTCTAGATGTCACCCTGCTGAAAAGTGGGTTGAGCCCCTTTGTGGGCGCGCTATAGTAGAGGGAGTAGCCCCTAGTGTTTTCACTAGCCTGCTTTGCAGGGTTACCGCACTCTCAGGACATTGTCCCTTCTGCTAGCGTAAATGTTTTATTATTATTAAGAGATATGCTACGGCTTCTTCAGCCGAACCACTGGATCGAATGCGACGGAGATGTTTCCTCATAGTGGTGGCACTGACCAATTCCATTTCAGGAAGGCCATCTGAGTCTGGAGTCTGCTCAACTCTGGACAATACTGTGCGAATACTGGAGCCTGATGAATGCTTCCTAGTGATCGTCAGATTTTTGGTCTGAAAGTCAATATGTGGATTCCTCCTCTCCAACCAATCTTGACCCAGAATGACAGTGAATGGTTTCATGTCAATGATGTAGAGATCTACTGAATCCTTATACTTGCCCAGCGTGAATGTAGCATTGGGAAGATAGGATGTACAGGGTAATTGGCTTCCTCCAGCCAATCCCACTGAAAATGATGAAGAATCTGTGGGAGGTATACCAAGCTGAGCAGCGAACTGTCTGTCGATGAAAGACGATGTGGCTCCTGGATCTACCAAAATGTGAGTACTCTGTCCATAAACTTTCCCTTTATACAACAACAGCTTCTTCTGTGATTTCAGCTGTGCTGTTTGAGACTGCATATGTGCGATGTGTTCTGTGGGATTATCCATCTGCTGAAACTGCAATGTCAGACTGGAAAGGACTTCTTCTGAGATACTCTCAATCCGGCCACTTGCTTCAGTGGCATCTTCAGGCTGATCTACCCTCGGGGTGCTCTCAACACCGGTACCTGCGCAGTACCCTGAGAGTTTCCCTGAGGAGCTGGAGCTGATGGAACTGGATCTGGAGTTGCAACTGCTGCATTGATGCTGTGCTGACTCTTCAGTTCCTTGACCAAGGTGTTGATCGTATTGATGAGTTTGCCAGATCCATCCTTAGCACCCTGATTCTTCTGTGGCTGTCTCTGATTCTGAAAAGGATTCTGAGCTGGTGGCTTACCCTTGATCTCCTTTCCATCATTGGTCCTGGTGGCAAAACAATCCTTCTCGATGTGACCAACACGACCACAACGATTGCAGGTCTTATCATTCTGTGATTTTCCTTTTCCTTTTCCTTTGCCCTTGCCTTTACCACCTTTTCCTTTGTTCCGATTCTGATTGGAGTTCTGACTGCCACTCTGATTCCAATTCCGATTTCTGTTGGTTCTGTCATATGGCTTCTGGCCACGTCCTCTGTCCTTATCCTTCTTGGATGGACCTCCAGATGACTGCTCCTTCTGACCCCGATAGTGAAGGGTTTCTGATTGCTTTGAGTGAATGACGTAGTTCAAATCAAGCAATATCTGTGTGGTTTCTTGCCACGACATATTGTTCCTCTGCTCTTCTGTCAGGTATCTGAGCTGGAACTGTCTGCGGAGATCAGAATCCATACTGGTGACGAATCTGTCCTTTATTAGCACATCATTTAAATCAACTGCTGCTAAAGAAGCCAGTGATGTAAATGTGCGCAAATAATCTGCAAAGGTTTGGGTTCCTTGAGTCAGTGCCATTAGGTGTTTCTTGGCTACTGATCTCTTATGAGGATTACCAAATTGTCTGAGGAACGTCTGTCTGACCATCTCATAAGTGGCATATGATTGTTGTGCCAAGACCTGGAAATAGTGTCTGTCGTTATTTTGTATGAGAGTAAGAAACACTGTGATCAAATCCTTATCATTGACACCTGGATAAGTGAACTGGAAATATCTGTCCACTGTATCCAACCAGACCTCTGCGTCCTGTCCTGATTTGAATTCCCTAGGTGGTGTCATTTTCACCTTGGGGACCAAACTGGGTGGAGCTGGTGGAGCTGGTGCTGGTACTGAATCTGCATCTGGATCTACAAAGACCATCGGAGGACTGTCTGCTGTATACTCTGCTTCTGGTGCCTGAGGCTCATTGGCAGGATCCTTGTACCGGCTCATATCTGGTTTCATGCGACCGACATTGTCATAATAGCCTATGTGGTCATATCTGGTTAGTGTATCGGCATAACCAGCGATCCACTTCGGGATTTTAAACCGACTGTATGCATCGTATGAACCAAGTATGTCGAAAAACCAAGTCGAATGATCTGGGTTGATATCAGGAACCTCATGCTCTTCCTCTTCGATAGTAACCATCTAAAAACAAAACACAGCACAAAAAATACCTTCAGCTAATTGTCTAACTGAGTGTGTGTGATTTATATGTTATCTATGTTATATATGGCATATCTGTATGTTATGATGAGGTTATACATGTACATGCATCTACCTTCTTCCCCCCTCAAGGAAGTGTGAAATGCATAGGCAGTTGTCAATTGCCTTTTACCTCATACAGCATGCATTCCCATAGGAAGCAGCTGTTCCAGTTTTAGGGTTGCAGCCCTACAGTTCTTGGGTTGTAGCCCTGCAGTTTTTGGGTTGTTGCCCTCAGTATTATCATGTTTGTGATGATTTAGCATGATATAATAATGCCAAAAAAACGAAGTTTTTCCAAATAATGGCGGCATTTTAGGGCATGTGTGGTTACAGTGGCCCTATTACCCAATACAATGATTAGGGTGTTACATGATATCAGTAACCCTAATACAGGTAAAAAATAAGCAGTATAACGTTTTTGCAAAGATTTTTAAGCAAAACTGCATTCAATACCTAAGTGAATGTTAAGTGATTTTCAGAGGGTACGTTACACCCCTGACACACACATTCAAATATTAGGGTGTTACAGGGTGTTACACGTGTTATGTCTTTCAGGGATTGTTATTTGATAGATAAATATCCATTATAGCAAAAAAAATCAATCCTGAATTTGCAAAAGATTACACGTATTGTATTTTGACCGATTTTTCGTTACAGCCAATATGTTCACCCCTATATATTACACACCTAATATCTAGGGTGTTACACGAGATATGACTATTGTCATTATGATTTTCTCATACCTCAATAGGTATAAAATCATATTATCAAATAAAATAGGGTCCGATTTTCAATTTTCAAATCTATCGCAAACGGATTTTACCCATTTTGGCCGTTTTTGGCTATATGTATATATATATAGGGATAAGTCTACATCGGGGGCCGACATTTCATTTAAATCCACATCGGGGGGCGACATCTCATTTTATTCATCGGGGCCGACACTTCATTTTAATTCACATCGGGGGCGACACCCATTTTACCACATCGGGGACATCCATTTAATCCACATCGGGTATATGTCATTTTAATCTACATCGGGGGCTGACATGTCATTTTAATCTACATCGGGGGGCGACATCTCATTTTAATCCACATCGGGTGTAGACATCTCAGTTTAATCCACATCGGGGGTATGCATTACATTCAACGTAAGGATATAATGTAAACGAAATATAACTATGCAAATCCAACCGGTAGATATGTAAATCATATCGCGATGAAAATATCTACCGGTTGGATTTGCAAAATAATGTTTTTTGGAGCGTCAAGCAGTGAAAAACTATTTCGTTTCGCCAAACAAGACAGTCTTTCATCGTTTGCGGCACCAAAAAAACATTATTTCGCAAATCCAACCGGTAGATATGTAAATCATATCGCGATGAAAATATCTACCGGTTGGATTTGCAAAATAATGTTTTTTGGAGCGTCCAGCAGTGAAAAACTGTTTCATTTCGCCAAACAAGACAGCCTTTCATCGTTTGCGGCACCAAAAAAACATTATTTCGCAAATCCAACCGGTAGATATGCTCATCGTAATACGAGTTGCATATCTACCGGTTGAATTTGCGTAGTTATGTTTCAATTGCATTATATCGTTGCGTGTGTCTTCTGTCTACGCATGCTATGAAATGTCAACCCCCGATGTGGATTAAAATGAGATGTCTACACCCGATGTGAAACGTTTAGGCTTGGCAGCCCCCGATGTGGATTAAAATCAAATGTCGGCCCCCGATGTGGATTAAAATGGGATGGTCTCCGCCTCTATGTAGATTAAAATCAAATGTCGGCCCCGATGTGGATTAAAATGAACCGCCCTGGACGTGGATTAAAATGGAGATGTCGGCCTCGATGTGGATTAAAATGAAATGTCGGCCCCCGATGTAGACTTATCCTATATATATATATATATATACATATCTCTGTGTGTGTGTGGACTGCAAAGTACAGAAGCACTGCAAATCACTTCACCTTTGCACATGACAAATTTCATGGCATAAAAGTGAATTATTCTGCATATCAACATCTGAGGTTGATCACATTTCTGGGTTTTACCGATTGAAACCCATGGAGGCAAATGCACTCTCTGGTGATATTTAAGATATATCAACTGTAAATGAATTCACAGTTGTGTCAGATCCTAAGATATATTTGGATGTATACAACGAGTATATCAAGTGATATCTCTATGTTCAAATACATCTGGACACTGCTAGATATAATCTGAGCAGTTTTTACACAACACAATGTTTGTGTGTGTGTACGTCCACAACCACCTTTTGTCAATTCATGTATGGTTGCTGATCTGAGTTGGTACATGCATGTGAAGTGATCATCTGTATCAACTGTCAGAATGCAATGTAGATATTGATGTTGCTCCAGCGATAGTGTGTGGAATGACGAGTGGACTGCACCCAACAGTTACCAGCTGTTTAATGGGTGCAGTATCTTGCGGTAGCCCCTCATTCGTGTCGCACGGGGTATTTTATTTGTCGTGTCGCAAAAGATTCGTTTATATTAACGACGCTTCGCAGCTTTTTCAGAAATATGCTGTTTTTCATTTCGTTTCCCTTAAAGGAGCGAAACAGGTTTCCTGGAAAAAAGTGACATCAACAGGCCACACCGCAGGAGCTGTCCCTCAAAAATTATGCCGTTGGAAAATTTTCGAAAATTTTCTGCCCATGTCAGCAGTCCTACCCCGGATTGTGTCGAGCGCTCGCGCTTTACCGGCCAATCATGATACGATAGCATCTCAGCAGTCCTACCCCGGATTGTTTCGACCGTTCGGTCGTAACCGACAACGAGAGAAACGTTTAACAATTCAAAATTATACCACGAAGATATATATGCTGTTTTTCATCCATGTCAGCAGTCCTACCCCGGATTGTGTCCAGCGCTCGCGTTATACCGACCAATCATGATACGATAGCATCTCAGCAGTCCTACCTTGGATTGTTTCGACCGTTCGGTCGTAACCGACAACGAGAGACACGGGTAACAATTCCATATTTTACCCCGAAGATATGCGGAATTTACAATTATGAATTTGTCGCAAAACTGCTCTAATAACAGGTTTACCGATCTCGGCAGTCCTACCTTGGATTGTTTCGACCGTTCGGAGTAGTATGTTGTAGCGTTTGACGACAAAATTTTCCCCCACCAACAAAACCCTAGGCTGCGCCTAGGGTTGGGGAAAAATCTTATCGCCAAACCCTACAACATCCTACTACCATCCAAACCCTAGACAATTCCGGTGAGCTTCCGGTGAATTTATCCGGTCCGGTGAGCTTCCGGTGAGCTTCCGGTGAATTTATCCGGTTCGGTGAGAGTTTCCGGTGGAATAAATATAAATTAAAAGCAAAAGTTTTAATTTAAAGATTTTAGTACGTTAAGATATTAGAAAGAGCTATGACAGAAATTAAAGAAATCATCGAGAATTTTAAAATAAAGGCAAATGAACATGTCAAAAAGCATGCTTTCCCTTCATTTGAGGAAGTGGATAAGAATATTGTTCAAGTTTTAGAAAAATCTTTTCACAACCGTGAAGCATTAATTGTTATGTATTCAGAATTTGGACCGACAACATATTTGTGTATGAAAGCTATTTATGAAAATCTTACAAATGAAGAATATATTAGGAACATAGGAAAGTCTTTGAATGAACAAGGAGGGTTTACCACAATGCACTCTGTATATTATCTTATCTGCAATTTTACTCCAATTAGTAATTTTGAATTTAAAAAATGGTGGTTATCTAACCTTAATGAAACTTGGGATGGTATAGGTACATGGATTGGAAAATAATTTAAAATATGATAAATTAGAAAAAAATAATTTATCATAAATAAAATAAAAATAATAAGAATAATAAAATGTAAATACGTTAAAATAAATCTAAATATAATTTATTAAAAAGTTACGACACAACTATATTTTCTTGTGTAATCGAAGGTTGTCGACTTAATTCTAATACAAATCGAAGTACATCAGCATTTGTCGAAAAATTTCCATTTAGTGAACTAATTTGAAGTTCGAGATTATTGTTTCCAATAACATTAGATGAAGCTACCAAACTGAAAGGGTTACCTATTCCAGTAAATATAGCAAGACCCGAGCATTTTAGAATATATTCGTCTCCAATAATATTATTGACACCTTCATCAGCATGTTGAATTTTGAATTTTACAGTATCTTTATTTAGTTCGTTAGCTTGTAATTGAAATAAATACATTGCACTAAAAGTGTTTTCTGCAAATTCTAAAATACGAATACTTTGACCGGGTATTGGATTATTTCTTGGAAAATTTCTTATATCAAGATTTTGATATTGTAAAGTTTTTGTTTCAAAGACGTCTTTTACCGTAACTTTGCCGTTAGCTCGTTCAATATCATTTGTTGTTCCTTGTACATCAAGCCATTTTGAACTCCCCCCACTCGGTGCATTTCCATTAACGGTTGTACATTGTAGATTTTTACAAATCAAATCTTTACCAAAAGAAGCCATTTTTATTTTATAATATAGAATAAATATAAGATATAAATTTATAATTTAAAATCAGGTTTAATCCAAACCAATAAACCCGAACCCGGAGTTGTTATAACTTTACTTTCCATACACACGCCAATAATTCCAACATTATTTGTAGTAATTTGTGAAGAATTGACTGAACCTCCCGAAGCACAAGCTAACATTTGACCTTTAACATAACTTCCATCAATAGCTTTGCAAGTTGTGAATCCTTTTGTACAAACAAAACAAGAATTTCCGGTTGTTGCATTTTGAACACAAACTCCTATAGGCATACAATTTTGATTAGATTGACTTGCCGAAGCTGCATATATTTTTATACCATTTACATCTGAAAAATCATCAGAAAATTGAACAATATCACCAGCATTTATTGTAGCTCCGGTATTATTTTTAAAAGTAAATACATCACCTGTATGAGGAACCGGACTTGTGGGTAATGTTGCCGTATATGCATTTGTCAAACCTGTCAAAGGAATTCCTACGGTCGTCAATGATGATGTTGGCGTTGTATATGCCCAGTCTATGCTACTTACAAGTCGTATAGCACTACAATCCAAATCTCCGCTTAAATTAATGTTATTTCCAGAATTACCGACAGCCAAAACTTGACTTAATGAACCAATACTTCCAGAATTTATTGCACCGGTTCTAACTTCATTTGATGCAGAATCATAATATAATTGTAAACTTTCAGAGCTAACATCAGGACTTGCTCGGATAGGTCTAATATAACAAGAATTATTTACCCCAGCATTAAGTTCAAGACCGCTTGCGTTCAAAATTATTGTATTATCAATAGCCGTAGCACTTTGTGAAGAATTTTGACCGCTCAAAGCACCAATATTAATAGAATTCTCGCCAGCCAAATATTCCCCAGCGAATTTGCCAATATTGACTGAATTCACGGAAGCAAAGCTTTGCCCTGCGTCGTCCCCAACGTTCACAACGAAAGCATTACATTGATTGTTGCCGGCTCCGCTGCCTATGCATATTGAATCGTTCAAACAATTAAAAGCCCCACTATTTCTGCCTATCAAAACCGAACGGTTTGCATTTGGAAAACCATCATTTTGAGTCGATTCGCCAATAGAGACCAACCCGTTACCCGCTGTGCCCGCTTTAATTCTAAATAAATTTCCATCACATTCTTCTTGATTTATTATAAGTTTTCCGGTTCCCGTAAAAGAAATATCATTTGTGGTAGTTGTACTTCCTTGGTCGGTAACAGATTGTAAATTTTGGTTAGCCCCGGAAGGCAAGTTTTGAAGCAAAGAACCGTCACCAATAAATTTTCCAGAATTCAAAGTGATATCACCGGTGTTTAAAATTAAAGGTCCATCATTTAAAAGTACACCGGCTCCAAGCGGTTCGGTGTCGAGCGTTAATTGCATAAATGACCATTCATTTATACCATTGTCTCCTATTTTCAATCTCGTTTGAGAAACAGGATCTAAAGATTTAATTTCAAAAGAACTATCAAGTTCATCTAAACCTATCGAAAATTTTGATTTACTTGCAGGATTGTTTAAAATGAAATCATAAAAATTGATATTATTTACCAAATTTAAATCACCATCAGTTTGTAATTTCATGAATTCTCTTTGATTATTTACATCAGAATTGTCAATAAATGAAATATCTCCACGGTATAAAAAATCTGAAGCCATATGAATTGTTTGGCAAGGATTTGAGTTATCTCCAATTTGATTTACATTTAATTGATTAATTGTTAATGGGTCGGGAACGGTAGGATTAGGACCAGGGTCTGCCACATTGTTTAAAGTTGTAAGAAATACATTTTTGCCGAAAGAACTCATATATATTATACGTTATAAAAATTTTAGGGGAAAACTTTTAAAACATTTGTAGCATCTCTATAAACTTGTCCACCTTGTAAGTTTCTTGTTACGCCATCTATTACAAAAGTAGCATCATCAGTTGACACGGGTAGTGCAAAAAATCGAACATCACATATATATTTAGTTCGATCAGTAGGAAATATATGTAAAAGCTTATCTTGGTCACCTGAATTTTGATTGTATGCTCCAATAATCATACCGGTACCCACATTTATAGTTTTGCTTAAAATCAATTCTTTTCCAAAAGACGACATTGTATATAATATTACACAAAGAAAGAATTTGCGGGTTTTAAAATAGGATTATTTAATGGATGTTCGGGAAAGGTAAACATTGAAGTTTTTAAAGTTGGTTTATCTCCATGTCCAAAAATATAAGATTTATATCCAGCTAATTCATTTACATTTGAAATTTTGGCTGGGGGTAAAGTTATGTCACTAATGGATTTACAAGGCAATTGTTGCATAGAAGGTGGTCTAAACCCGGACATTTGCATTAGAGATGGTGGTAATTCAGCTTTATTTTGACCTATACTTTCACCCAAACTTGTTGCCGAGTCATTTGGTTGAAATCTATTCATTATTTTTTTATTTATATTAATAAATAAAACATTTAAACAATCAATTCAATCATACGTCCCACACCTACGCGCAAAACACTTGTACATGCACAAAATACAAACACTTCATTATTAGTTAATACTTGTTCAGTTGTGTTTGTGCCTTCACTAGTCTCTAAATACATCATAGTGTTAAGACTGCGACTATCGAGACCTGATAAATTTCTTACGCCCATATCACTAGGCATATTTAAGCGAACCATAAAAGTGAAATAATGGTTCACCCAGTCCTCAAAACTATTGACTTTGCATCCACATTTAGTCATGTATTGGTCGGCTTTTCCAACACACATCGAATTGAAATATCCTAATGCATCGTTTCGGTAATTTGGAATATAAAGATTATTCACATTGAATTGTCCACTTCCTAATCTTCCAGATTTAAAGTCAAAATAACTCGGTATATAAGTAGGACCGATTTTATTGTCGATTTGCACAAGACCAAGAGATTTGGTTTGATAATCCCCTATACGTTGAACAGCATATATTTCATCAATCGATTGAGAACTTAAACTAAATCGTGTAGATTTACTCATACCGTCGTGTGAAGATGTGAAAGAATAGTAATTCTTGAACGGAATTTCAAGAAATCCATCTCTTTTTAATTTTGCGTCGACTGCCGAATCATAGACTCCATTTGAGAAGGTGATAGTTTCAATTGTAAAATAAAGTTTTTGTAAAGTAAATCTTCCACCTGAAATTAAAGCTTGTTGACCGTTGTTATTTAAACCATTTCCTAATCCCAAGCTATTTTGAACAACACCTAAAACTTCCGGACCATGCAAATAAAATCGAAGTTGAATAGGGGGCAAAAGAGATGTATCTAAATAACTCGGCTCGCTCTCTCCTATAAAGCTTCTAAATTCTTGAATTATAAAAGGTCGAAATGTTTTATAATAATTAAGGTCGGTCACTTCAATTTCTTGGTTTTGTAAAACTCTTTGATAACTAATTTCTTTATTTAAAGTAGTTTGTAAATTGTCTAGAACCGTAGAGACGGTGCTATAACCATTATAACCACTTTGGATTTGCACACCTCCAGCCGTGCATTCTACCCGAGAGATTAATTTGTCTAAACCATTTGGAAGCATTGTTCTCAAAAAATCAGCACCTCCCGGAATGGTAATATTATTTTCATTCGCTCGAGCTTCGCAATGCATTGCAAGTGATTTTAAATTTATAATTACGTTTGAAGGAAGATTCAAAGTTATTGTAGAATTATTTGTTGCGGTATCTTGGTTTGTGGTTTCAAGCCTAAAATAATTCGTGTTATACCCGGAAACTTTTTGAAGTGCGTACGCAAGAGTTAATGGCAAAGACATTATTTTATATATAATATATTAGTAACATAAATAAAAAAATTTAAAATTGTAAAAGTTCTTTAATAATTATTGACATAGAATAACTTATACTTCCATCTCGAGCTTCGGTAGGACTCACAAGAGGTATAGGTCTATTTTTTGAGTCGGTCAAGACAAATTTTAATTCAGTCAATTGTGATCCTGAAATGTCAATAGCAAAATTGTCATTTGGATTTAAAAAATCTATAAAGTTTGTAGTCAAGTCGTTTGGTAAAAGAATTTTAGCAAAAATGTCACTAGCAATTAAAGAGGTGCTATCACTACTTATAGCACTTAAATTTGTAGATTCGACATTATTTGTGGGCAGAGATGATATTCGTAAATAAAGAGCATCATTTGTTTGTAAATTACAAGGATAATAACTTTCGAATATTGTGTCCGCTGTTTTTATTTCGAATAAATCAATTAATTGAGAAACATTTGATAAATTATTAGTTTGTCTATTTACACGTCCACCTAAAATTTCGTCGGCGTCGTTATATTTGCTTGGACCTATAACTTTAGTTTGTAGTTCAGCTTGTAAAGGATTGTTTGCATTGAATTCATTTCTAACTGAAAAAGAAACAAACTTAATATTCGGAACTGCAATTGATAAAGTAATTTTAAACTTATTTTTATAATCTACAGGGTTACCATTATATTCTACGGTAACCGTTCCGGTAAATCCAAATTCATTATCTAAAACATTTTTTATATTTGTACTTAAAATTGTTTCTAATTGAGATAATTCTGTGTAATTTGCAAAAGGAATTTCTACAGGGAATAATTTATCATCATTTGTTCTACCTATAAAGAATATTCCATTAAAATTATTAATAGTGTACCATGTTTTAGCAGCCGAAAAGGAATTCAAAACAACACGTAATTTACTTGTAGCTCTATAATTTAATAAAGCTGTAGGTATATTTACATCTATTCTTCGAGAATCACCTGCCGAATTTTCTTCACTATTTAAATATATAGTTCGTGATGAAATTATATTATTCATTATCTATACTAATAAAAGATTGATTTTTAATATTTGCTTCCGTGTCCCTAATTTTTGGTTTAGAAATTTCGATATTTCCATTGGCTAATTCAGTGTAATATTCGGTTCTATTTAAATAATCATCGACTATAAGTTCAATATGTGCTTTGGGAATATTTTTGAATATTCTTTCGGCTTCCACAATTAAAAGATTTTTTTCTATATTCATTTTAAATTAAATGTTCTTTTATATTTATTAATATTTTTTTCTAATGAAGTTGTTTCACCCCATAATAAATGTTTAGAAAGTGACCCTGCGGTATAACATTTATTCCAATTTTCATTAGACTTATGACGTTTAAGATAATTTGATTTTTTTTTATATCTTTATTTTTTGTAAAATCTGAATATCCTTTTGCACCAAAATGAACAATTTTTAAATTATCAAAAATTGCCATTAATTTTTTATCTTTTTTTGTAGACTTTTTAATTTTTACAGTTTTATATTTACAATTTGCCATTTTATATTATATATTTTATGGATTTATTACACCGACTTTTATAGGTGTTGAATTACTGCCGTCATACTCGACATATTTAATTCCCTTTTTAAAATTACCTGAATTTATGTTTCTATTTTCATAACTTACTCCGGTTGTAGGCGAAAATAACTTTTTATCTTGCTTTTGTCTACCCGTTATTTTTCTAATTTTTTCGGTAATTGGGTCATAACTAGGGACTTTTTCTATATTTTTTTCTTCAATTGGATGCAACCCTAAATATTTCCGTAAATAATTCTTTTCTTCTAAAGTCTCTTTAACTCCCATTGTATCCATAAAATCTGTAAAATTAATAGGGGGCGCTTCGTTTAACAATGCACCTTCTAATACACCTTGAGTCGTTCTAAAATAATGTTCATCTTTAGAATTTGTTGGTTGATAGTATCCAAAATAACCACCCATAACTGAACCGCCTATAGCATTTGCGAAACCAAATCTAGATCTTGCCGTGGAAACTCTTTCGGTTTGGGGATAATTTTCGGTATACATTTGCTCTATATCATGTAATTTTACAAGATCATTTTCAGTTCCCGGTTTTGGATTGACATGAATAATTTCATAATTAGAATTTGGATGTGGTTTAATTCTTGCCGGTAATGAAACTAAATCTCCTTCCGTTGAATAAACATATTGTTTTTCCGTTGGTGTGTTTACCGGTTTTTGCAATGGATTAATAGCTGGATTAAAATGATGACCCTCGACATTATATTTTTCGGCAATAAAATTGCTTTGACCGGAACCATTTGAGTGGCCCGTTACCGAAATTTTGTAATTATTTCCAAATTTTTTAGAAACATTTTCATATCTTTGGGATGCTTCGTTATATCTTTGAGTTGTGCGTTGTTTGCCTATAGTTGTTAATAAATTCACATACCAATCTTCAAAATTACTTAATCTATTAGGGTTTTTAGAAATGGTTTCTAATTTGTAAAATTCAGCGTCACTTCCACGATATGCTATGATTACTTCTTTATTTATAGAATTAACTAATGTAACCGAATTTCTCCCGCTTAATGTAGGGTCTATTTGAAAATTTGGAAGCTCTCTCATTATTTTATTTAATTTTGCTTTATTATCGTAACTAAATGCATAGGCTGAATTTGCAGCTAAAGCATATTTTTTTTGAGTAGGATTATCAAATTTAATTGTATTTTTTCCAAGAAAATTATTTATTGCTTGATTTGGAATATTTTTAAAATCTGCATGTATCGCATTCAATAGTTCAGCCGTTTGTTTCTTTATTTTTGGGGATGTAAAATCATTATTTTTAATTTTTGGAATTCTCTTAAAAGGCGTAGAATCATTGTTATTACTTTTATTATTTTCAAATTTAAAATCATTACTTTTAAAATTGGTGTCATCTACAATTTTCGCTTTTTGACAAAATATATTTGAAGGATTATTATCACAAAATGTATTCATGAATTATTAAATTAATATTTTGATTTTAATCTAAATTTCCGCGAAATTTTTTAATCGTTATTTGTAGTACGTGAACGTGTTTTTGCCGGTGAGAAATTTCTATTAGGTGACGTTGGGTTTCGTCGATTTACACCGGTAATAATATCTGTATCACTTGGTAAAGAAAACGATAATGCTTGTCTTAATAGTGGATTTACAACTGTCCTTGAAGAAGGACCAGATTCGCCTTGATTTTCGGGTGTGTTTAACGGAGATGGAGAAAAGTCTTCACGCAATCTTTTTAAACCTGAATTAATTTCTTTAGTGTCAATTTCACTCAACAATTCTTCTTCTTCTTCGAAACTTATTGGAGTAGATTGTGAAGACAACTCTTCTTGCATAATATATTTTGGAAAATCAAAATCATGCTTTAATTCTTTAGTCAAATGCATAGGATTTATAGGAGAATTTGTTAGATCAAAATAAAATAACTCTGGATTTGAACTAGGTGCGGTCATACTATAGCTATTTTTAGAAAGATTGCCATAACTTTTAAACATTTTTTGAGAATTTGGTACTCTATTTGTTATATCCATCATTTTTAAACATTGTTGTTTGGTGTACGCGTCGGTTAATTGCGGTCTCATTTACAATTTGTTTAGTATAAAATAAATAAATAAATTTAATAATTTAATGTTTGAAATTCATAATGCAAACTGTTTCGATATTTTCCCTAAAATAAATGATAATTCCGTAGATTTATTTGTATTAGATTTACCTTATAACCAAACCGCTTGTAAATGGGATAAAGAAATAATTGATTTAAATTTATTATGGAAACATTT
This sequence comes from Cymbomonas tetramitiformis, assembly GCA_001247695.2. Classification (NCBI taxonomy): domain Eukaryota; kingdom Viridiplantae; phylum Chlorophyta; class Pyramimonadophyceae; order Pyramimonadales; family Pyramimonadaceae; genus Cymbomonas; species Cymbomonas tetramitiformis. The sequence goes on along the minus strand of LGRX02003093.1, from coordinate 33,332 downwards.
AAAGCGTATAGGTAAAGAAAAAACATGTTATATTTTTCTAACCACAACTAAATTTGGACATAAGATAATTGAAAGTAATAAAGCATGGTTTCGATATGATTTAGTATATTTTAAGAGTATATCTTTAGGATTTTTTCATGCAAATCAAATGCCATTGAGAAGTCACGAGATGATATATATATTTTATAAAAGACTACCTACATTTAACCCGCAAAAAACTCCCGGAAAACCATATTACAAATCGAGTGCAAATACTACTAATATATATACCAAACATTGTGCTCGATTACCGACCAAATGTGAAGACGGTTATCGATATCCAAAATCAGTTTTGAAATTTTCTAACGGAAATTACAAAAGTAAACATCCATGTTCTAAACCAATAGAATTAATGGAATATTTAATTAAATCATATTCACATGAAAATGACCTTGTTTGTGATCCTTTTATGGGTATTGGATCTAGTTTAATTGCTTGTAAAAACAATAATCGAAAATACATAGGGGTTGAATTAGATAGTGAGTTTTACAAAATTTGCCTTGAAATATAAATTGTTAGAATAAATACATGGATATAAAGAAGATAGGTATAAAGAATGTGAGAGATTATATAAACATAGATTAACATAAATTTATTTGTTTATTTACATAAAAGGTATTGGGTAGCGGGTAATGGGTTGTTTATAAAAGTATATCAAAGAAGAATATCATTTTGTATATTTATTTATTATCATTTGAAAATGTTTTTGAAAATGCCCATTACACCATACCCCTTACCATGATGAAAAGGATAATAAACAATCAATAATTGGCTATTTTCATTATCACAACAAGATATTAAAGATGGATGAGTTTAGGGTTTTAAAATTCTAGATATACATAGCACTTTTCAATTTACGAATAGATTAGTTTATCTCTTTATACGGTCAAAATAATGAAATTCGCCTTCCGGACTCAAATAAAATTAGCCTTTCAAAACTTTCCGTACATCTACTTTAGCTTTTGAAACTGATTCGGTTCTTAGTAAATCAAACATAAATTCTAGATATACATAGCACTTTTCAATTTACGAATAGATTAGTTGATCTCTTTATACGGTCAAAATAATGAAATTCGCCTTCCGGACTCAAATAAAATTAGCCTTTCAAAACTTTCCGTACATCTACTTTAGCTTTTGAAACTGATTCGGTTCTTAGTAAATCAAACATAAATTCTAGATATACATAGCACTTTTCAATTTACGAATAGATTAGTTGATCTCTTTATACGGTCAAAATAATGAAATTCGCCTTCCGGACTCAAATAAAATTAGCCTTTCAAAACTTTCCGTACTTCTACTTTAGCTTTTGAAACTGATTCGGTTCTTAGTAAATCAAACATAAATTCTAGATATACATAGCACTTTTCAATTTACGAATAGATGAGTTGATCTCTTTATACGGTCAAAATAATGAAATTCGCCTTCCGGACTCAAATAAAATTAGCCTTTCAAAACTTTCCGTACTTCTACTTTAGCTTTTGAAACTGATTCGGTTCTCAGTAAATCAAACATAAATTGTAGATATACATAGCACTTTTCAATTTACGAATAGAGTAGTTGATCACTCTATACGGTCAAAATAATATAATACGATTTTGATAATAGTAATATCCTATTAAACACACCTTATAATGTATGATATATTTCATTGGTAATATTAAGTATTAACTAGTATTAATATGCAAACTGCAAAATTATTCAAGGTACAAGTAACTCAACTATACTTAGATATATATCTATATATTATACTATTGTACAAAGTGTCTCTTACCACTTATTATCATATTACTATCTACTTATTTATCATTCTCTCTACCTCGTTTCTAGAGGGGTACAAAACTGCAAAACTATCTGTCAACTCTTCAACATTTTTCAGCCGATTTTCAAGGTCACTATTTTGTGTTTCAAGTGCTTCTACCCTACTTGTAAGGATAGTATTGTTTCGGGATAATCCGGTGTTGACCCTTGTCAAAACTTCAACTTGAGACCTTAATTCTTCCATATTCTCACTTAAACTTTGAACCTCAATAGTATGTCCTTCTAAGGTGGTTCTCACAAAATCGGTAGGACCCTCGGCATCTTGCACAATAGGAGGTTGTGTCAACTCCGATTTAAAGTTATTGAAAGTTTCGCAGTCAACAAAACCTTCAAGATGCCCCCAAAGCATTTCCCAGTATTTTGCACCTGTGACGTAGTGCCGCAAATACATTGAATCTATTTCAGAGTGTTTAACAAATATGTCACTAGGTTCCTCTGAAGCCTTTCTTTTGTTCCTTGAACCAGAAGCAGAACCGGATGCCGCCATATCTCTGCAAAACAACACAAAAAACACTCAGGAGTCCGGGTCTACTAGCTCTTCGTAATCGGGTAAACTATTTTCTATTTCAGTTGTCGAGGTTTCGTTTTTGACAGCCAGCTTTGAGACGAGCGACAGCCTGACTTTTTCGTGGGCGGCATTTTCTTTTTTTAATGCGGCATTTTCAGTTGAAAGCTCAGCAAGCTTTTTCTCGAGCTCGTGAAGTCGCTCTATTAACTGTGGGTTAGCTTCCTTAGCAACTACTAAAGGGCGTGGTTGCATGCGTTGCACTTGTGGGGGAGGCGACAACGACAACGTTTTTCGTCGTTGCGCATTCCTGTTACGCATTTCCGCTCGTGCTTGTGCCGCTGCAACCTGTGACTGTTGCGCTGCTTGCAATGCATCGTATGAGGCATCGCTGGAGTGTTGAAGGGCTGCGATGGAAGCTTGTTCGTTGACAGAGGCGCGTTTGGCATTACTGAAGTCACGCGCGTCCAAATACAACTGATATAAATCGTCGCAGAAAACAGGATATTCGTGCAGTTCGAACATCGTTCTAAGCCTGCTATGCAAAACCATAGAATAGCGAACGTGCACCAGTTCTTGATATGCCTCAAAATGCGCAATACAACAAAAGCCGTTCCAGCCGTTGGCTTTTCCTTTACAGCGTTCAGTGACAAGGGTGCCCATAATCCGTTTTGTGACTTCATAACAACACTGCGCACCAGCCGTGCCTAATTCTAGCTTAAGAGGACGTGTGGGGAAGGGGGGTGAATATTCCCGATGATAGTTGTAAAACTGTTCAGGGTTGTTTGGGTTTTGGATATATTCATCCGGGTTTGCGCCGTCAGGGATAGGCATAGGAGTATTATTCTGGCGACTACTTAACACAATATCCACGCAGGCTTCATCATCGACATACATTGCCATATTGGGCAGAATACCTGCGAATAAAACGAAGGAGCGGCTGTGAAGGAGTTGTGAGCTGTGTTAGGCTGAGACTGTGACTTCGTTGGTCCGCTCGCACTAAGTGTACTATTATTTACGATTCACGAACGAACCATTTACGATTTACGAACGAACCATTTACGTTTTTCGAATGACTGACCAATGAAATGACAATATTCTCTGTACTCGCGTTTTCATTGGGTGTCAAAGTCACGCAAATCGTAAATCGTAAATTGTAAAGGGTTCGTTCGTAAATCGTAAATGGTTCGTTCGTAAATCGAAAACGATATCAGTGTCTAAACACTGCCCACACCCCCCCCTCGTCGACATGAGACCCGTATGACAGTATGACATGTATGACAGCATATGACACCCCCTAGCACCGCACATGTATTATACGTAAAATTTTGCGAGGAATCTCACTGTGAAGTCAAAAAATTGAAAAAAAGTATATTTTATGTCGGTTTTTAACCCTGAATATTATGAAATAGCTAATTTTATCGAAAAATGTCCATAAAAGTCGCAAAAATATATTTTTTCAAAAATTTTCTTTGCAAAACTCTTTTTTATATTAAACATGAATTGCCATAAAAATTTCATGCAAAAGAAATTAATATTCTAAAATTTTGGAAATTAATTTTGCCTTTTTTCGCTCTACGCTTAAAAATAATTCCAAAAAAATAATTCTATAATAATTTTTGAAACAGTTCATCTTACACAGAATTTCGCGCTGAAAAAGACTATGTTGGCAGAATTTTTTAGAATTGTGCAAAACTTTTTTAATTAATTGTTTTTCATTTATTGCAAAGTATTTGGGATAATAAATTCATTAAAGTTCCTTCTAAAGCCACTTGGATGTGTACTCTTTTTATGTAAATCAATGAATAAGAAATCATGTGCTGATTGAATTGCTTTATCATAAACTTGAAAAAAGGTATCTTGATTAATCTCACCGCTACATTCCTCCGCAATTTTCTCTAGCTCTTTTATATTTTTATTTTTAAAAACTAATAAATGAGTTAAATTTCCTCGAATACTTTTATTTAATCCCATTTGATTTGACGTGTAATTTTGTGTAGCAAATAATAATGAGACGCCCAAAGCCCCATTTTTAAGTTTCCCTTTATGACGGTGAGTAGTTACAAGTTGATTCAATTTAGCTCTTGGCAACATAATGTCGTTTCCTTGTACGTCGTCGAATAAAACCACAATCACCGGCTTTTTACCATTATACTTATGTTCAGGTGGATTATACATTGTGTCCTCAAATTCAATCAATAATTCATTTGGAATATCATGAATTGATTTTGTTTTATCTTTTAACATTTTATTTAATTTCTTCCATCTTTTTAACTTTTCATGATATTCTTCGTATTCTTGAGCTTCGGTGTCAAGAATTTCTTCTATTTTTTGGGGAGCTTCAATTGAAGGTTCTAATATGTCTTCATTGTTCAATGGCAAATTATTAAAATAATGTGCATTATTGTGAAAAGTAGGACTAACCAAAATTAACCGGTCTAATGCATTATTTTGTTTCATTAATCTTAATAAATTAGAAAAGCTGCAAGTTTTACCTACACCTCGTTTTGCCACCGCCAATATAACGGAATGCATATTAATAAAATCTGGGTCCGTATTTATATTGAAAGCACCGCCTTTCGGTAATTTAATTTCATAATCTTTATTTTTTAATTTTTGAGTTTGTAACATTTAAGTTTTCTATTAATATTAAAGTTCCGGAAATAAACTTCTATAAGCTTTATCATAATGAGTATTGGTTTTTTGAGGTGATTGAGGGCTATTATCTATATCTTTATTATTTCTTTTTTTGGAAATTCTTTTCTTTTTAACTATAACTTCCGGTTCGCTCTCGCTAGAACTAGAACTTTCATGAATTTCCTCAATAATAACTTTTGGTTTTTTATTCTTTATTTTTTTATTTTTCACAACTTCTTTTTTTACTTCCGGTTGAATTTCAATTTCGTCCTTTTCCGGTTTTTGGTGATTTTTAATAACTTCTTTTGCATCTAATATTTCTTTTTGTTTTTCAAGATCTTTTGCAATTTTGATATTTTTTTTTTCTTCGGCTTTTAATTTTCGTACTTCTAAAGCTTTCAATCTTGCATTTTTCAATCTTTCTAAAGTTTTTTCATCTGTTATTTTCTCACCTTTGCGGTAACCCATTGTTTTATTAGAATATAATAGATATAAAAAGAAATTAAAATTTCTAAACATTAATAGTATTTTCTTCTTGTTCTAGTATTTTCCTTTTACAATTTATACAAGGTGAATTTATAGTTTCACAACGACTATATCTAATTCCCGTAAAAACAGCCCCTATAATAAGAATAATTCCTGAAACAAATGCTTGAAAATCACATGAATTGTTTAAAATGTCCATTTTTATATAACTTAAACAATTTAAAAATATTTTTGGTTATTATATTATATCCCATATATATGGAGAAAGTTATTTCAAAGTTTGGAAATACTTATTACAAAAAATCAGCAGAAAAAAACAATTTAGATGTGGCTAAACATTACAAGATTAACAAAGATAAAGTTTTAAAACAACGTATATTAAATTTACGAATTAAAAGAGGTTTGCCCATCAAAGCAAATTCCGTCAAATTATACAATATCACTATTGATGATATGATTCAAGCTCTAAAAAAATCATCATTCGACATACCAAAACAGTATGAATTACTAACACAATACTCAAAATTATTGTGATTTTTTAGTGCAATGTACTAACCGAGTTTAACTTAAAGAAATAATCTTCTATATATATTATAAAAGCCTCGCCCATGTCCAAACTCAACACTTCTAATATCAAATTAACACCTACACAATGGAAAATACTTAATGTAGATTTAAAAAATGATAGTAAGAAGGAACGTCAAGAATATATTAAATCATTTTTGATTATTAACAAAGGGAATAAAAGAAAATTAAAAGAAAGCGTTACAAAATATGAGTATGAAAAATCGTTGAAAAAAGAAATAAAAAACAAATATGATGAAAAATCTAAAATTTTCAAAAAATACCGTGAAATTTCACGAAAAAATATAAATAAAAAGAAAAATGAAAAGGTTCACAAATTTGTAAATAATGTAAAAACTGATATTAAAAATATCAAAGAAATTAAAAAAACCAAACGCACCGAGTATATCGATAAATTTAAAACTAGAAAAGATATCTACGGACCAATAGATTTTAATCTTTTTGAAATAAAAGGTTTACGTAGATTTGTTCCCGAAGCATCAAGTGATGACAAACAATTGATATCATTTGAGTTACAATTTGAAGATAATTATGTAATAAAAAACGATGACATTTATTTAGGTTATCATCCTGAAAATTTACAAAAAGCTATAGAAAAAATAGCTCAAAGTGAAAAATTAAAAGAACATGGATTTATTAAAAGTATTACTCTCTTTGTCCACACCGTTAAAGCTATTAAAGGTGGTTCGGCGAATCCACAATCGAGAAATAAAGAAGAACGATTCAAAAAGAAAAGTTGTATTACATTGAACAACAATAATAATCAATGTCTTGATATTTCTCTAGCTATTTTGCAACATTTACATTGTAAAGAAACCAACAAAACATTTTGGAAAACGTTAATTCACGTTAAAAGACCACAAACACGGACAAAATTAGGAAATGAAATTAGAAAATTAGTAGGTATCGACCCTCATAAGCAAATTGATGTTTTAAGAGACATTCCAATATATGAGAAAGCATTAAATGCACATATTGTTGTTTATCAAGAGCATAGTGTTGTTGGACAACGTAAAATTTATCCTAGTGGTGACAACCAAATATTTGATGATGACAAAAATGTATACTTTATATGTTATGACGCTGAACAAGAACATTATGAACCAATTACCAACATCGTTGCATTTTTAGATACTCGTTCAAAATCATGTCCACGGTGTTTTAGTACTAAATGTATTTTTAAAGATAAGAAAAATCAATATGACAAAAAATTAGTGCAAAGAATATATTGTAAAAAATGTGACCGACACTTTTTTAATAAGGATTGTTATAACCATCATCTAAAATCTACATGTGATAAAGTGCATTATTGCAAAGAATGTCATACACATTATGAAACTAAAATTAAACATATATGTGGTCATTCAACATGTAAGAATTGTGAAGATTATTGCGACTTAAATCATCATCAATGTTATATTCAACAAGTAAATAACAAGGACCCAATTGAAAAACTTGCCTTTTTCGATTTCGAATGTACACAAGAGACAAAATATTTAAATGAAAAGACTAGAGAGTTTCATTATAAACATCATATGAATTTAGCAATTACTCAATATTTAGATGACACCAAGAATCCTAAAAGCGAAGACAATTTGGTCGAAGGATTTGAACATCATGACATGCATTCATTTTTGGAATTTCTATTTAGTGCAAAGCATAAAGGATACACCTTTGTTGCTCACAATGGTAAAGCTTATGATTTCTTGCTCATTTTTGAAGCAATATTAGTAATGCATCAATTCGATGATAGTAAAAAAATGCCAGAAATTATTAGAGTTGGGAATAAAATAATGAAGTTGACCTATTTAGGAGTCACACTAATTGATAGCATAAATCATTTTAGTTGTGGTCTTGCAAAGTTACCAAAGACCTGGGGTTTAGAAAATGACGTAGAAAAAGGGTATTATCCTCATTTATTCAATAAAAAAGAAAATTGGAATTATACCGGGAAAATACCTAATAGACACCATTTTTGTCCGGAACAAATGAAATGTGAAGATAAAGAAAAATTCGATATTTGGTATAATGAAAAATGTAATGACAAAATTTTTGTTTGGAATAATAAAAATGAATTGCGAAAGTATTGTTCAAACGATGTTTTAATACTTCGAAAATCATGTTTGGAATATCGTAGTGTATTGTTGGAAGCATGTGAAACCGACCCTTTCAACTTTATGACTATTGCATCAACGGCACAACATATTCATCGAAAAGACATTATGCCTAAAAATAGCATTGCATATTATAGAATTAAAAAGCAAAGTAAAGTTTGTGCTGAATGGATCAATTATTTGGAACATTCAAGAGGTATCAAAATAATTAGAGAATATAAAATTCCAAAAACAAACTTCATAGCGGACGGCTATTGTGAGGAAACCAATGAAATATTCGAATTTAATGGTGACCGGTTTCATGGTAACCCTGCAATTTACAATCCCAACCATAAAGCAAATGTATCAAGAGACACTAATATAACATTTGGTGATTTACGTAGGAAAACTGAGGCGAAAAAAGAAAAATTAGAAAATATGGGTTATATTGTTAAAGATATTTGGGAATGTGATTGGAAAAGTGATAAAATAATTGAAAATTCAGTAATCGACTTTATGAAAATTTACAAACCTGACCTTGTCATTCGAGATGCATTTTTTGGAGGTAGAACAAACCCTGAACAATTATATTGGAAAAAGAAATTTGGTGAAACATTGAGATATCTAGATTTTACTAGTTTATACCCTTGGGTTATGAAATATTGTGAGTATCCTATTGGGTTCGACAATCAATTTAAAAATGTTTCGGTTAAAGAATATTTATCGAGGTATAAAAATCAAACTGAAAAGTTTTTTGGTGTTATATATTGTAAAGTAAAACCTCCCAAAAATTTACAATTTCCGGTGTTACCATGTAGAGACAATGGTAAATTAAAATTCACTTTACATGAACAAATAGGAACTTGGAGTACCATTGAAGTTGATAAAGCAATTGATATGGGATATGAATTATTGGAAATATATGAAATTAGACACTGGAAAGAACGTTCTACTAAATTGTTTGCACCTTATGTTAATAAATTTTTGAAAATCAAACAAGAAGCGAGCGGATACCCTGAATGGGTTAAAACTGAAATGGATAAAGACAAATATATAAAACAATATTTTGAAAGAGAAGGTATTCATTTGGACAAATCTCAAATCAAGAAAAATCCAGGAAAGCGAGCGGTGGCAAAGCTCTACTTGTGTGCGCTCTGGGGCAAATGGGTACAACAATTGAACAAAATGAAAACTAAAATTATAAGTGAACCAAGTGAGTTTTATGCAATGGTTTTCGACGAAGAATATGAAATGAATTACGAATTTGCCGGTATAGAAGGAAATGAAAAATGTATTATGAATTATCGATTCAAAGATGAATATTTTGAAGGTCCGGACAAGTGCTCGACAAGTGAAATCATAGGGGTATTTACAACCGCGTATGCAAGATTAAAGTTGTATGATTTGTGTGAAAAGGTGGGGTTTGACAATGTGTTATATACTGATACAGACTCTTGTATATATATTGAAAAAGAAGGAGTTAATGACCATGTATATAAAAATGATTTAGGTGACTTTTTGGGCGAATTAACGGACGAGTTAGAAGGTAAAAAATGTATAGAATATGCAGCCACCGGTCCAAAATCATACACATTAAAATTCTCAAATGCTGAGCCTCTTACCAAAAGTAAAGGTTTTTATTTGTCACACCAAAACAGTAAAATTATTAATCATGAATCAATGGTACAAATGGTTAAGAATAAAACTGATAAAATCGATGATAAATTTGCAGAGTTGACATATAATGTGATTAGAAAACAAAAAAAGCATATCTCCAAGCCTATTGTAAAATGCACCATAAATGTTAAAGGTCAAAGCATCGAATCTGCATTACATATTGAATTACCTCAATTTTTGACACCTCAAGGACTTGAGACTAAAATTGAAAAGAAGATATATGCAAAAGGATGGTTGTCAAACTTAAAAGGCACCTTGGACGAACTGAATCCAGAGTTTGAAGAGATACAAGAACAATTGGAAGAAGTTGATAAAATAAACCCATATCAATTACGACCTGAGGGATATAACTTATCTTAAATCAATTTCTTCTTCATTTTCATTATTATTTCTATTTTGACTACGAGTGCGTTTTGCTAATCTATTTGAAGCTGAAACACCTTCGCGTTTAGTTTTTCTTTCTTTTTTATTTTGTTTTGTTACTAATTCTTTTACGGTAGCTTCATCTTTATCTTTACCGTTATTTGAAACATTACCTTTTACCTCTAATAATTCTCTTGGTTTATATTTTCTAGCTAAAGTTTCGTTGTTGTCTTCTATTACATAAGACAAGCCTTCCATTTTTTTAACTTTGTAAATTTTAGTTGACCATCGTTGAGTTTCTTTATCAAAAGTTTTAGTTTTAATTTTAATTCTAACTTTGTCTCCAGGTTTAATATCAATTTTAGAAAGTATTTTTGTTAATATATTTCTTTTTAATAAAATATTTCTTAATACTCTATCTTCATTCATATCATTTGGTGCAGACTTATCTATATTTCCTACATTTTTCGTTTCATTATAATTATTTACAATAGTATCTAATTTATTAATCCAATTGACGGTATCTTTACTTTTAAAATAAAGTTCTAATTTATATTTTAATGTTCTGTTAAATCTCTCAATCATACCCATTGTACTATGGTCTTCGGGTTCGTTCAAATAATGTTCAATATTGTTATCTTCCAAAAGTTTCTTCATAGCTTTATTCACAAATTCACTACCGTTGTCCGTTGTTAATACATTCATTTTGGAATCCTTAATCAATTTTCTCATTGCGGGAATGACACCTTCGGCTGCCTCTATATTTTTATTGTTTTTATCTTTTATAGTTTTTGATTTTAACCCATAAGCATATGCTTTCCGCGTGTTTATATTTATTCCCGTTAATATCACTGCATAATTTTTATTTTGTTTTTTAAATTTTGGAATAAATGCTAAGTCTGCTTGAATATAAATTTTTTTGAAGTCTTTACCATAAATTGGATATAATTCATTTTTATTTATTTTCTTTCTACCTGAAAAAGTTTGATTGACTTCAGTCTTTTCGACCGCCTCTTTTACTTGTTTCTGTGTAACTTTATAACCTTTTGCTTTTAATTTTGATGTGAATGAACTTATATTTGATAAGCCTATTTCCGGGTCTAAATATAAATCTTGTATTTGTTTCTCGGTGATTGATTTACTCATTTATTTCTTTATTATATATCATCAGTGAATAAAAATATTTTTTCATTTGTAATATTATTTTTATCTAAAAGCATTTGATCAATTTTATATGAAATACCATACATTTTATTCATGATATAAAATCCAGGAATTCTAATTATTGATTGGATTTTTGTATTCAATGTGTTCTCTTTTGTAATTTCCAAATCCTCTCCGGTTTTTCTATCATATAAATCACTATCAGCATTATCTATTTGACATTTAAATAAATTTGAATAATTCTTATTTTGATTTACTTTGATCGAGCTATTAAAAAGTTCTTTCAAGTTTGAAAGTTTAAAAGTATCTTTGGAAAAATATTTTATTTGATTTTCATAAATATGATTTACAATTTTATCCTCTATAGCTAATATAATATTTTCCATATCTTCAACTAAATTAAACGAAATATTATACCGGTCACTACCTTCAAAGTTGTTAACTCCAAATGGACAATGCATTTTCGGTGTTTCCAAATATAACGGCTTTTGATCATATTGAATACTTATAAACTTATATGGTTTAGATTTACTTTTTATTTTTGTAAAATCAACATTTTCAATACTCAATTTTTCAATATCAAAATTATTATATTTAACTACCGAAATCATTTTATTAAATTAAGTTATAATATTTATTTTTTAAGTTAGTTTATGTTTTTTTTTAATAAATTTATTATATTATATTATATTATATTATATTCTTATGGTAAGAGCAAATAGACCACAAGCACAACGAAGACGGAATAATAGAATTTATTGCGGGTACAAAGACCCTGCCCCGTCAGGTCGTCCGTTTGGAAATAAAGTACAATGTAAGGCTATTGGTCAATTACGACGTTTCGGGAGGATTTTAAGAGCACCTCATCCTGCGGATAGACAACAAAATAGGCGAAATAGATAATTAAAAAAACTATAGGAATTAAAAGTTAAAAATCAAATATATTATTACTAGTTTTATTTTATTGTTGCAATTATAATAATTTTTTCTATTTTGTCATATTTATATTTATTCCACCGGAAACTCTCACCGAACCGGATAAATTCACCGGAAGCTCACCGGAAGCTCACCGGACCGGATAAATTCACCGGAAGCTCACCGGAATTGTCTAGGGTTTGGATGGTAGTAGGATGTTGTAGGGTTTGGCGATAAGATTTTATCCCAACCCTAGGCGCAGCCTAGGGTTTTGTTGGTGGGGGAAAATTTTGTCGCCAAACGCTACATCATACTACTGTTCGGTCGTAACCGACAACGAGAGATACGGGTAACAATTCCATATTTTACCCCGAAGATATGCGGAATTTACAATTATGAATTTGTCGCAAAACTGCTCTAATAACAGGTTTACCGATCTCGGCAGTCCTACCTTGGATTGTTTCGACCGTTCGGTCGTAACCGACAACGAGAGATACGGGTAACAATTCCATATTTTACCCCGAAGATATGCGGAATTTACAATTATGAATTTGTCGCAAAACTGCTCTAATAACAGGTTTACCGATCTCAGCAGTCCTACCCCGGATTGTTTCGACCGTTCGGTCGTAACCGACAACGAGAGACACGGGTAACAATTCCATATTTTACCCCGAAGATACGCGGAATTCACAATTATGAATTTGTCGCAAAACTGCTCTAATAACAGGTTTACCGATCTCAGCAGTCCTACCCCGGATTGTTTCGACCGTTCGGTCGTAACCGACAATGACGTACCTCCGTCGTATCGCCAATCAGCGACGCGATACGTACTCGAGCACCCTGCGCTGCGCCCAGCTCCCATCTAATTTCGAAAAGTCCAAGTTTCTAGTTCCTTCCCAACTGCTCATTCCCCGAAATCACCTTAAGCCGCCACCCACTCTCTGCCAGCTAAATTCGTCCCAAACGTTTTACAGAGAAGTTCGCTTGCGTGAATATCTAGCGGATTTTTTGACGGACCAATTCTAATCCAACACGATGAGCCCGCCGCCCCCCGCCCTCCGCCAGCTCAAATGTTGCCCCACGCTGTCCCAAATATCCTGTCCGCATGCGCTTTGCTGGCACTCTGGGCGTCCGTCGCGGCTTCCATGGGACGTTTCTTAGCTGGCCACGGTTTCTCTGGCAAGGAAATCACCTCACCCGCCGGCTTCTGAGGGATGTGTACTTAAGGTAAGTTCTCTTCGTTGAGCTCAGTGTTTTTTAAAGTTCCAGCGCCGGTCCCACATACAATGAGCAGCGAAAACGCCACCCCTTTGCACCAGCGCGCTTTGCGCGCTGTGCAATTGTATTGCTCTCAACCTCCTGTCAATTTGGCCTGCTCGCAACCTTCTGTCGACCCGGCAATGCAGGCGTTTGACATCGCTGAGGAATGGTTCGATGTTAATCTAGAGGTTCCCATAACCACCCCTTCCCGTTGACTTCTTCAATTTAGTTCCTGACCTATTTCTGTTATGTGGCGTAGGTTGATGGAACTTCCAGAATTCGTCCTGCTTTCGCCCCGACCGCTGCGGATCGCTGCACATCTCCAGTTGCCTCGGAAGTTCGCCGCCCCTTGCAAGAAGTCCCAGTTAATAATAATGTTGCCACCTCCAAATCCCCTTCTTCAAGCCCTGCTGCCAAGAAGGTTGGTTCCTTCCTTCCACCCCCATTTTGCCTCTCCGTGCATTGCCCGTGATTGAACTCCTGCCTTAAACTTGCTCCTGCTATTAATACTCAATGTCTTTACGTGTGTGTGTTTCAGGCAAAAACGAAGGCTGTATGGACCCGCATCGCGGAGCGCGTGGCCTTCGCTTCCTTCAAGGAGCATCGTACTTTCGTCGAAGGAACTGGCATCCGCATGCGGCGAATCACCCAGTCTGAAAACTCCCGGACCTACGGGTGTAACACCCACGCCACCCACGAGGGGGTAGCATGCCCTTATGCCGAAAAATACGTTTACAGCGCTCAGACCCGCCTCTGGGAAGTGTTCCATAACGGCTTCCCTCACGCTGAATGTGTTACCGCGGGTCCCGAAACTGGTGTCCCAGTTAGATTCCGCGCAACGTTGACCGAACTTGCTGCAGCTCGCCGTGGGCAACCAGCAGTAGCACTGAATGACCTACTTCAAAAACACTGGGATGGTACCGAGAAATCTAAGCAGGAACTGCCTACCTTGAAGCAAGTTCAAAACTTCGTTGGTCGCCTCAAAGAACCGACCTGCGGTGAGAACCCTTCTCTATGACGAATCTCTATTGTTTCTTAATGTAATCCGGTCACTTTTTCGTGGACCGCACGTTGTGCAATACGCACATTTTAGTTTGCCATCATCTATTACTTCGGTACTTACGTTTTTGTATCCTGCTGTTTTGCAGAAATCGACACCGTTGCCGGTTTGAGCGCTTGGGTTGTAAAACACTCTATGCCCTCCGAGCGCTCGGAGTTCGATGCCTGGGCGTCGGGACGTGACCGTTGCGAAGCTTTTGTCGTCAGCTACGAACGGTACATCCGGTCCGCCTATCATGTCTTGCAACATCTATACAGATTTTAGCACCTGCTGCCATGATTGCCCATGTTATTCGAGCCACGAGTAATTCTGACAACACCTATCCGTTCGTGGTGTCCTACGTAATGCTTGCTTGCCTTCAGATGATTGTTTACCTCTTTGACGTAGTGTTTTCAATTGTGATTTGTTTTTTGATAGACTAATATATTGTGCCTCTTGCCCTTTATTTCATTTTAACAGGTGCGACCGTTATGGTCCTGCCATTGCCATGACCAACTTAATATTGGGGGAGAACATTCAACGGGAGCATTCTTCCCACGAGGATCACAACATCTTCACCGTCAAGGGCGATGCCTCCTTCGGAAAGCAGCAAGGCGAGTACATCCTCATCGACTTGGGCACCGATGGCGTCACCTTTGAGAAACCCCACCTTTGGAAGGTCATCACTGACAAGAGAAACTGTCCCCATCAGTCTTTCTACTTATTCCTCTACGTGATCGCTAAGAGCGAGTCCATCTTTTCATACTTGGTCGGGTTGCGCGCCTTGATCAAGTACGCCAAGGTCGCTTTTGGCATCGACCTCCCAATATCCATCGTTTGTGGCGATAACATGCGAGCGTTGACGGCAGCTGCAAATCAGATCGACAAACCTGGTGGCCTCGACATGGTATTGTCCATCCGAGATGTTGAACACGTGCGTCGGAAGTACTTGGAGAAAGCCCTTGTACGTATCCCCCCACCCAATCGCTGTGTATTCCAAACTTGATACGTGATAGCCTTTCCTTGAACATGTTTGCTGTTTATTATTGCTCTTTTGTATATGTCTTTTTGGGGAAAGATTTCTCGGGATAAAAAGTCTGTGGGCAATGTTATAAGTATTGTAAGCCATGTCGCCTCGGTTCGCCGTGTCAGACGCATGCTTGTACTTGGCAGAAGCCCCGCCTTGGTCGGGCTCTGGTCAGTTCCGGAACGGGGCGCAGAGTTTCCGGGGGTTAGTTCCGAGTGATCTTTCCACCCTTGTGACGTAGTGTTTTCACGCCTGCAACATGTTTACTGTCTATTATTGCTCTTATGTATATATGTCTGGTAAACAGGTATGTTCCTATGGAGTTGAAGGAACAGATCATCAATGACCGACATCTTCTTGAGGACGCCTTCACCCTCGAGATGCGGAAGCTCATTGCGGACATCGCCAAGCGTGAGTGGGAAGGTCTCGGACTCCAAGCCTTTGTCAATGCGATCCGCAACTTTACTCATGGGGAGCATATCATGTTCTTTCGCGGTGCGAGCACCATTCCGGGTATCGCGGCCACCATGCAATCAGACGAGCGTGGGCATAAAGAGGACCACCGTTTGGCCGATCGACACGCCACCCACCTCGTTGTGTTGGAGAAAACCGTCCCTGTGTTGTTGAGGAACCGCGCCTTCAAAAACAGAGACACATTCGCCCACTCCCTTCCGACCTACCCGACTGTTTTCTTGAAGCTTGCGTGTGAGCTTATGTCTGTGGAGTCAGAGGATGATCCTTGCAACTTCTACCTGTATCCCTCTCGCATCCATGGGTTCGACTTCATCTACATGAACTTGAACGCTACCGGTAAAGCTGTGACTGAGCTTCGTGTGAGCAAGTTTCGTCTCTTGATCCGCGGAGAGAATCCCCGCAACTTTTTTCACAGCTTGGACTTGGTGAGAAAGTACTCCGATGACATCGTGGAGTTGACATTCAACGTGGACGATCCCACCGATCCTGTCAATGGTGACGCATGTTCCTGCAAGTGGTTTTGGTATTGCAAGTGTTGCCCGCACATCTTGGCGGCTTACCACCTCCGTGATTGTCTTGACATCTTTGGGATGATGGAACGCGCCTTTCCCCATAACAAGCCGAAGACCATGTGTCAAAAACGGGCCGCAGAAGCTTGCAAGTAGTGTGACGTAGCTTAACCCATGAACTGATACTGCTTGTAGCAATAGTCTTAGCTGTTGTACAATATGTCATTAATTTGTAACACGAAGGTGCTTGCCACTGAATATGCTTGCAACTGAATATGCTTGCAACTGAATATGCTTGCAACTGAATATGCTTGCAACTGAATATGCTTGCAACTGAATATGCTTGTCACCGAATATGTTATTGTGAATGTTGTCCCTTTTTTTATCTTTAAAATTGCACAATCAGATATTTCTGTCTTCAGATTTATGCCCGATCTATTTTCATAATTTGTTATCCTGTCTGTTTTCTGTCCAAGTAAATCAGGGCATCTGAAAATTTTCTGTGAATTTTCACGACAGAAATGAGCGTGGCACTCATGGTTGTCGCACCTGCGACAAATATGAGCCCCCGGCTCATTTCTGTCGCACTGTATAATTCCAATCTATCTTGCGACACGACAAATAAAATACCCGGTGCGACAAATTTGAAGTGCTACCGTATCTTGCCTTCGGGTCTGGAGATAACTCCATCCAGCCCTACAGCATCTTGTCTTATCCTGCTCCCTTATCTATCGCAATCACTGACATTTTCCATGCACATGTGTTTGGAAAATGGTATCTATGTATTATGTATTGATACAATACTTGATCATTACACTTGGAGTCAGTGTATTGTCAACATGTATAATGAATGCTAGTGTTTGTGCAGTGTATAGTACTGCTGATTAGTACTAGTGTGTGTGTGTGTGTTTACTTACACACACTTTGCAAGATCTTTATGGATATCACAATATCCTAACAACCTATCATGCAGATTGTCAGCATACCACGTACTGATTACATCTAACATGATATATATAGTTTAGGGATTGTTGTAATTCCATGATAATCTCATTACGCAATGAGTTGCTGATAGATTTTACATGAAGCTCAGGTGAGCATTCCTTCAAGTAATCCACCATAGAATGTACATGTTACCTGGAGAGCATCTCGGCTCCACCAGGGCACGACAAACTAATTATGGTGTTGTGATTACTGTCAGGCACCCTTTGCAACATGGATTCGAATATAGACTAGCATTCACCGCAATATGCTTATGCTCTATGTACTACAGCTGTTATCGTGATCAAGCTGTACAGTATAATAAAGTATGTAACATTTACAACATTGCAATCATTCAGCATAAGATGTGTGCATGATATAGAAGTATATGCACTGTGTATTAATGATTGCGAGGAAGACAGATACGCTGTCCGGCTAAGCTTGCTAAGCATCAAACTGATAATCCCATAAACAGTGTCTGGCCGGAGCTTTATGCTCTCGGAAACCCAGACAGTAACAATGACTGTACTACTGTACTGTACTACTGTACAGTACAGTGCTAGGATGTCACGGACACGAAACGGAAGCAGGGTCAGGCTAGGGGCTAGTCAGAGCCCATAATAACTAAGCCTAAACCCGAAGTCCAGCACACCACCCGTGGGTGTGACTACCTAGCAAAGCAGGTACAGTATATACAGCCACGAGACATAAACAAACACCTAACATTCACTTCGGTGGAAACCGATCACTTCTAGCTGGGTGCCGGGGTCTTGACCCGGTCATCCCACTACTGGGCTAAAGCTAATCAAGCTACCAGGATGAATTGTAAGAAACTCAGCCACTTTGAGGCTGGTCAGCGGAGCCGAGTTCAGCGGTCGGGATGTGAATACAAAATAATCCCGAAGTGAATTGCAGACTGTCTGTTTGAAATTGAGCACCACCAGACCCAAGTGGGCAAGGTGGTTCCACAGCAGAGAGTAAATCAACTGAAGAATTCTGATAAGTAGACTCCCATGGCAGTTTGAGCATTGAAGAAAGAGATAAGAAAACTCGATCGTCGGGCGGCCAATCACGGATGTCCAGAAAGCCAAGTGGCGGATCCGAAGCAAAGAGATCTCCAGTAGACCGATGGACGGTGACTCCGGGCTCAACCAGGCCCCTGTCACCACCGCCCACGGCAACCAGAGATGCCGTAGCACTGGCCAACAGAGAACAGCAGAGAACCGAAGACATCAACGCACATCGGAGAAAGCTCGGCGGAGCCCGCGGACGGTACACCGGAGCTGCCGGTGGCGATGCTCCCCCGTCAGAGCCATACTCAAGGGTGCCGAAGGAGTCAAAAGCCACGTGTTGCCCGCCGTCAGAGTCATTGTCAGAGCCTTGGCCGTTGTCAGAGCCTTCAGAGCCAATGTCAGAAGCCTCAATCGTCATGCCAGCAAACAGCGGAGCCGGCGCAGTGCCGCCAAGCTGGAGCGATGGGACAGAACCGGGCAAGCCGAGAGAGCCAGGCATAGCCACTGGTGGGTCATGAGCCGTAGGCACACCACCAGCCACGAGTGCAGAGGGATCCCGAACCGCAGGCGGTGGCGGAATCGAACCCCGTGCACCCGAGTGGAATGTGGCTAGAGGAAAGTGAGCCTCGCCGTCATCGTCAGCTGCCGCATCCTGAGCGGAAGCCGCCGCATCCTGAAAGTGCTTCAGAGATGTGGGCTCAGCCGGCACAAAGGAATGCGCCGACAGCTCGCACACCTCTGGGCGACCCTCCATCGTGCAGAGCGACTCGAAGGCGTGCTCATCTCCCGCGTCATAGAAACGCTGGAAACGAACAGCCAAGCAGTCAGTCTCGTAGTCTTCAACTGCACCACAATAGTGGGCAGAGTGAAGACCGCCGTTGGGGCATTCAGCATGCCAGTGTTTCAAACCACTTTGTGCACACACCGCATTCTTGCAGTGGGGCACGAAGGCACCACTCTTCTTGTCAAATGAGACAGGAGGAGCGGTGCCAAGCGGCTTAACACCAGCACGATGATGCTTAGCAGCAGAGCGGGTAAGGTGCTTGCCCGCAGGCGGTGCCCCTTCCCGTTTCTGCCGCTTCAGGTCACGAATGTCCTGCTGCATGCGCTCCAGCTGCTTCTGCAGACTGGACAACGCCGCAGCCAGGTCAGACGCGCCATCGCCGAATGACAGAGCAGAACAGGGGTGTCAGAGACTTGCAGGCCGTGGCGGAACTGCTCCCGCACACGAGCCTGAATAGTCAAAAGAGACACGCCTTGCCGCTGGTCAGCCCGAGCCAAGGAATTAGCCAAGTCACGGTACAACGCCGAATTGCCGAGAGCTTTGAGAAACTGCCGCTTCACCGCGTCCTCTGGCAAGTTGTGGGAACGCTGAACGTCCCTCAACAGGCCATTGAACTCGCGGATGCCACGGTCAGGATCTTTGCTGCTGGGGATGCGGACCGCCAGCAGCAACTCAAAAGAGTCAAAGGGTTCCGAACGTTCCTGGAGCATGCGCACCACCTCAAGGGCAGCGCGCTTGCCATCTCCAGGAACGTCGGACCCAGAGGCCTCAAGCCAGTCACGGGCAGGCGAGCCAGGGCGAGCCAGAAATGTCAGAGCCGACAACAGCAGTTCATTTGCCTCATGCCTGGCCTCAACTGTCATGTCAGTCAAGTCAAACAAGGGAGCAAATGCCGTCGACTGCAGCACAAACTGCGTGCGGAGCTCATGCATTATCTGTGAAAAAATGTCCACAGCGTCGGTCTCCGTTCCCGCAAAGCGCTCTGATTTGTCGCCCAGAATTTTAGTGGCAACGGTTTTGGCAATTTTCCGGTCGAAACTGTCACGAGCCAATTGCCTGCATTTGTCCAAAATCTCTCTTGCAGCTGCGGTGGTCGGAGCCGGCAGCTGCGGCGTGTGAGGAGTCGCAGCATGCTGCGCACCGACGTCATCAAAAATTGTCTCTAATCTACGGACGCGAGAACGCGTCGATCTATTTGCTGTGGTCACCATGATGAAGAGACAGGGGAGGAGGTTGAGCTAAACAGGGAGATGGTGTAGGAACGCTTACAGCGGCCAGACGGCTTGCAGAAGCCTCAGTCGACAGATCAAAATCCACAGGTCGTAAGCGAAACCATGAGAGCGGCCAAAATTCAGCCACGTGTGGAACGACCTCGCCGGAGCCAGCGGCGCACGAAACAGAATAACTCTCGCTGCGACGATGCTTCTGTAAAATAAAATAATCCGTCATCAACTGATCTCCTGCGCAGCGAAGGCGAGCACAATGCGTGCCGCCATCACTGCCAAGTCAAAAGGCCATACCGTAAGAGAACAATACACCACCGCCCAAGTGGGCGCTCAACCCCTCCTACGTCCTACTTAGCCGAACATGGCAACAGCAAGGCGCTGTGCCATCATCAGAATCACCGGAAAGCCGGTGCGGCCTATAACCTGCGAGGAAGACAGATACGCTGTCCGGCTAAGCTTGCTAAGCATCAAACTGATAATCACATAAACAGTGTCTGGCCGGAGCTTTATGCTCTCGGAAACCCAGACAGTAACAATGACTGTACTACTGTACTGTACTACTGTACAGTACAGTGCTAGGATGTCACGGACACGAAACGGAAGCAGGGTCAGGCTAGGGGCTAGTCAGAGCCCATAATAACTAAGCCTAAACCCGAAGTCCAGCAATGATTGCTGTAAGTGAAATGAGTGTATGTGTGTGTGTGCTGATCTGCACACACATATTGTGCACAGATCATTGTGCTGCTGATAAATATAATGCTGATGATCAAAAGTATTTGTGTGGTCATCAGAACATTGGAATCTGCTGCAGTATGATAATAAGGCATTCACAGCAGTATGTATCCACAGCATAGCGATCATGTGCTCTTAGCATTCCTGCATATATACAATCGTTCTGCATATGATTTCATCGCGCGTACACATGTGTGCTTCTCACTGCATGTAGACACATTAAAACTGTACGTGCTAAAATCGAGCATTCCTCGCATTTTATGAAATCATGAAAGGTATAATGATGATGGTGTCGCACACACTATCTCTGCGCAGCATGTGTGTGTATTGTTGGGCCTCATTTTATCATGCGTCGATCTGTCGCTGTATGCGCCCACTTGGTGCGATATTGTACGAACATCGAGATTTTACACACTATGTATGCGCGTGATACGAATTGTGTATGTCGCAGCCAATCTGCATACTGATGCATGCGTCGCACTGTACAAAATATGATCATCGCACATCTGCGTCGCACGGTACGAAGTATGATCATCGCACATCTTTATGTATACTGTACGGGTCGCGCGGTACAATTGCGAATGTCGCTGCCGCTGATGATGAGATTATGTGCATCTTTGTCGCAGTTGGTGAGATTATGTGCGCTGACGCTCATTTTTCATATGCGCACTTAATTCTCGCACATCGTACCATACCCTGCGATTTTTGACAGCATACATATGTTGTGCGCACACCTCGTCTCAGTATAATTATGCTGAATGCGATTTATGTCGCGCCGATAATTTTATTGCACAACTCCGCTGATCGCTGACGATGTATGAAGCGAAAGCTGTCGTGTATGTGCAGATATTCGACGGTATGTATGCGAACGTATATTATTCGGGCTGCAGATATTCAATTTTATGCGAGCGCTATCGTATGTGCGCCTCCTGCAACCTGCAAACAATATTAAATATGCTATGTCTATCACTGCACCCACTTGGGTTCTCGAGTATCGTGCCTTGACGACTTTTAGAATACCACTGATACGGCTGTAGATACAAGCGCCGTGGATATATTATCAATATACAAAAGAAACACTGCAAAGTTGGACAGCAATGCGAGTGTACGGATGAGCGGGTTTGTGAGTGCAGTCTCTGTAAGAAGATCTGCTGAAGCACAACGCTTCCTCACTTTTATACCTACGTCACCCATCATCTTAGATGGTACCGCCATTGGGTTGTGAACCCGAGACGTAGGTTGAACGACCAGCATGGTAGTAACGACTAGTTCGTTCATGCTGCACATGCGAGTTCTGCGCATGCTGAAAGCTAAAGATGGTTCTTGGTTTGTTTCCAAGATGTATCTTTACTTTGCCATCTTCGAGTTCAATCATACGAACTCTCGATGACAGGGATGCCTGATGATATGACATAATCATCTGGCGACATGTACAGTCATCGTCGACCGTACTGACGACTGTCATAAATGTATGACGCGACTCGACCTGTACAGTCATGATCGACCATACTGTCGACTGTCATAATAATATATGACATGACATGACATGGTATGACATGTATGACAGGTATGACATGTATGACATGTATGACACATATGTCATCGGTCATAACCCTGACAGGTGCCTAAATAAATTATTGAAAAAGTGATCCTTGTGGGAGGATCTAGAGCGTTCTAGGTCCTCCCACAAGGATCTCGGGATAGTAGCCATCTATACGAGTCTAATGATCCGTTTGTTCCGTCGGGTCTCGGGTCCCCACTGCCTTGACTTGCTATTTCTAGCAGTTGTCAACTGAGACGACATGTTGATGGATGTGCACATCGTTAACAATTTAAGCCCTAACGATATTGACCCTAGACCTCCGGGTATAATCTTACCAAGTGCTCAACATGCGGTTAGGGCTACGTATACTATTAAGGGTTTGTAACACTAGGGTATATGTGCCATAAATGTAACTCATTATGGTCAAGCTAAAATCGAGTGCGTGTCGGTAAATAGTAAGAACATCGCCGCGACATGGTTGCTCCCAAGTGCATGGCTGCATGCGGCTCGACGAGAACTTTCCAAAACTGTCTTCAAAAGTGAATTTGGGTTATTTGCCGCCGAGAAAATCAGTTTTGAGTGTTTGATGAGCTAGCTCGCATCACGTAACAATTTAGGTAGAATACCTTCAATCTACAATTGATGTGTGTGAGTGCATTTCATTTCTAACTACCAATATTCCACTAAACTCACTTTATTATCAATATACTATAGTCAAAATAAGGCCCATTCATTGTGATTATTTTAAGCGACCTAATAGTACCACATTCCGCAAATTATGGTTCCTAATGGTACCCTACCTTCATCGCTTGCGATGTTCCTAGTCTCGTAAAAAATTGGGCAAGCATTTGACAATATGTTAATACCGGCCAATCTACGATTACAATAATGCGTTTGGGTCTGTTCATTTGTAATTACCAATAATGCATGACACGACTCGCTTTCCTAAACTTTTAATGTTGTCAACATTCTTAATTGCAAAATAGAACCTATTCATTGCCCGCATCACATTTTGTGTTGTGCTTTGAGATTGATTTCCCCCCACTTGTACGTTCACGTACCCCCTATCATTTATACTATTATATTACTTTATTTTTATACTATTATTATACTATTATTATAATATATGATATTTATTTCGTCAGTGCGGTGCGGATGCGGATGCGGATGCGGCTGCGGCTGCGGATGCAGTCGCGGTCGCGTCGCCGCCGGAGCATGACGAGCATTCCTGTGTGTGTGTGTCATGTCAGCTGTCACTATTTTACATGAGATGACATTGACCAATACAACCTCGACACTATCTGGGTATCTCGACAATTTCCATTTAAATCGTGCGTCTGCAGTCAACGCCGCGTGTCACCGACACGCCGCCGCTGTCCGGGAACTTTTTGAGCCCGGGTTAATGTTTCCCGACGCGCTGATAAGTTCCGTAATGTTCCCGCTGATTTCATTGACTGTGAACGGCCATGGCGGATGCCATGCTGGCACCGTCAAGCGTCAACCGTTTTTGCTCTCCAAAGTGTGGTCGAAACCGCACCGCTGGAGATACGGGGGACACCACAGTCGTGGATATAAACACGTGGATATATCTGAAGTCATCGACCCTTTGTGTTGACGTGCCATAAAATCCGAGCGGAAGTGAAGAAAATGGTGCCTCTTGCTCCCGGTTCGCGAAGACCATTATCGTGCGGTATCTGGGAAGAGTACCGCGAGCCTATCTGGGTTTCTGGCTGGCTGTCGGATGTCGGCGGGATGGCATGGCACTTGTCCTTTTTGCGGACGGGACTTTTGGACGGGACTTGCGGCTGCTGAAAGCGAAACTCGCATCGGCATCCGCGGAAGCATCTGCCCCAGAGGTCTGCCCTCTATCTCAACGTCACCAGAATTCGAAACGAGCAAAACGCCAAAATCTCTTAAATTTCTTTCCCTGTTTCCTTAACAGGAAGCTACTAGAAACTTTTCACGCACGGCAATGACGGAGGCCATGGCCGAACCAATTGCCGAGTCCTCTTCCCAGCCAATGGAAGAGGGTGCCCCACCAGCAACCGTCAGCGCTACACTCAGTGAGATGCCCCCGTCTCAGCCGGGCCCCTCCTCTGAGACGCCGAAGGATGACAAAGCAGCGGAGACGCCTGCAACAAAGTATGAGCCGCCAGAAGCAACCGCGCAACTAGGCGGGGATTCCGTGATGTCTGAAGAAGGTCCCGAGGATGAGGCCTCGGATATGCCCGCGATGCCTGCACTGGGAGGATTGTCCAGTACGCTTGGAGCAGACGTTGTTCCCTCCCCTTCTGCTGTGCCGATACAACCAGCGGTTTTTGGCTTAACACCACCGCCTCCCGGAATGACGCCAGGCTCTCTGGGAACCCTCACGCCGGGCCTCACGCCGGGAAGAGCCACCCCGCCAAACAGTAGCTTGAAGTTGAACTCTGACGTGTGGACGGAAGAGAAGGAGCGCACGATCCGAACAATCCTCACAAGGCATTCGTGGATAGAGCGACGGGGCAACGGAGTCAACACCCGACTATTCTGTACCACGTGTATAGCTGCGAACGTTGGGGGTCGCTGGGCCACGGTTGGGAGTCAGCGTGTAAGGACGAGCGTCGGTAACGAGCACACGCAGGCAGCGGTGCACGAGCGCGCCGTGCAAATATTAGCGCAGCGCCAGCAGCCACCGTCGGTGCCGCTTCCTCCCGCTGAAAATACGGTACAGACCGTGCTAGCGAGGCAAGCTGAGGCTCACGCTCCAGACACACAGCCGATTTTGCCACTGGTCAGGTGAACGCTTGACCGCAGGCACCTCACCCACTTGTATTAATCGGCAAGTCTACAGGTGTGAGATAACGGTGCGCTTGCGGAATGTATCAGCCCGAATACAGGACGTTCTGCTGACGTTCCTGTGGTTCGTGGTGCACAGAGGACGGGGTTTGGGGCTATGCGCGCGCACGTGCTATCTAGTCGCTGGTTATTTATTGCAAGGGGGGACTATGGGAGGTTGCACCGGTGTCATCCCTTGATTTTAGTGCGGAGCACTTCGGTGCCCGCCTTTGGGTTGGTTTCATTATTCCTTCATCAAACATGCCGGCGCTCCCTGCTGTTCACGTGGTGTGAACCGCAGGGGAGCGTGCCACTAAAACACGTGCACTCCGCGTCGCCCAGATGTTGGTTCGCGCGCAAGTAGTTTGGGACCTGCTGACAGTGACTCATGCATACAAGCTAAGCTGTCATCCATGCTGCCGTTCTTACAGTGTCTGTGGTACCATCACGACTTGCTCTTGCACGCTTCCTTCTCCCGTAATGGTGCGCTGACCTGGGCCA
Organism: Cymbomonas tetramitiformis; assembly: GCA_001247695.2. Taxonomy (NCBI): domain Eukaryota; kingdom Viridiplantae; phylum Chlorophyta; class Pyramimonadophyceae; order Pyramimonadales; family Pyramimonadaceae; genus Cymbomonas; species Cymbomonas tetramitiformis. The sequence continues at coordinate 7,144 of LGRX02003093.1, read as the reverse complement.
GCGTGTCTCTCGCCCTGCAGTGTGTATCTATGGCACCTGGGCCAGCGTGTCTCTCGCCCTGCAGTGTGTATCTATGGCACCTGGGGGACGTCCAGCGCAGTGCTCGAACCTTTTTTTTTCCCTAGCTGGGACAGTTGACCGGATCGCTTCGGTAGCGCCACATGTTGTGTGTGTCTGGCGAGTGCGGTATGATGTTCTAGCGCCAGCGAGACCATCTTCTTCTAGCGCCAGGGGAGATGTGCCAATCGAAGTTGCTCACTTCCGTATTGTCGATCCTCGCAGGATTTTGACGCAGATGCGCTTGCTTTCCATGTGTGTGTGTGTGTTTCCTGCGGTCACATCGTATCATCCTTCCATGCTGCCTTGCATCTGGGTTGGGAATATGTATGAGTTTGTGGTATCTTGTCACGGCCCCGCCCTGCTCTTGATTTGCTTTTCACATCCACTGGGATGATGATGGGCTGGCTTTTGTTGGCCGATCTCATGCCGTTCAGTGTGTGTTTCCTGCGGACAGTTGTTTGGCGACGATCGGTCACATCGTATCATCTTTCCATGCTGCTTTGCATTTGGGTTGGGAATATGTATGCGTTTGTGGTATCTTGTCACGGCCCCGCCCTGCTCTTGATTTGCTTTTCACATCCACTGGGATGATGGTGGGCTGGCTTTTGTTGGCCGATCTCATGCCGTTCAGTGTGTTTTCTGCAGCCTCCTCGCAGCCACGCAAAGGGGACTCCCTTGCGCATGCGCTTTGATGAAGGAGTTGTTCACTGCTACTCCAAGCATGCTTGCGAGACTATGCCACATCCTTTCCCTGCTCCTCCACGTTGTTTCCCTTTGCACGACGGTCGAGGCGACCTCGCCAGGCTCGCGCAGCGCAGCGCCTCTCTTTGGGTCGATGCGCCTTTTGTGTGGCGTCGGTGCTGGTGAAGGTCGGGCTCAAAGAATCTATACGCTATTTTCAGCGGATTTGGTCCGCTGTTTGCGAGTCCGCTGTTTGCGAGTACCTCACTGTGGCCTCTGTGTGCGCGCAGCTCCCTGCCGCGCCCGCTATGGCTGGACTGCGATCCCGGGCACGATGACGTGATGGCCATGATTCTAGCCGGCTACAATCCTGCTGTGCGTCTCCTCGGCATCAGCACTGTCGCCGGCAATCAAACGGTGCCCCTCTCCCTCCCTCACATCACACCACCTGCGGCCTAAACACGGCAGAGCTGCAGAAGATATATGCTGCCGCTGTTTGGCTCCAAGTCGAGCCTTGCCATGGGGCCCTTGTGGGCCGCGCCCAGACCATTCACCTCTTTGATCGCAGGATCCTCTGTGGGGCGTCGTGGAGGTTCCGGGTGCCGGGCAGCGCGTCATGTTCTGCGAGACCGCGTGGCTCGCGCCATGCCTTGCGCGTCACTTTTTGACATCCACTTCGCAGTCGCTCTGTCGCGCTCCTCAACGGCGACCTCCGGGTTGGAGCTTGCGCTCACCTGGGGCTTGCGCTGTTCACAGGTGGAAAAGACAACAGACAATGCCTTGCGAGTTTGCCAGGTGGCAGGACTGCAGGTGAGCACTTGGGGACTTTTGCCGGGGCCAGCAGGGTGCGTGACTGCGGTTCAGCACCTCGCAGCCTGTGTTCTGTAGCGAGAGAGGCGGCCCTGTAGGGGGTTAATGCGGGCTGGCTGGGGGTTAGGCTGCGGGCTGGCTGGGGAGGCTGGCCAGACAGTGGTGGGAGGTGAAGGCAACCTGGCTGACCAGACAGTGGTGGGGTGAAGGCAACCCGGCTGACCAGACAGTGGTGGGGTGAAGGCAACCCGGCTGACCAGACAGTGGTGGGGGTGAAGGCAACTGACCAGACAGCAACCTGGCTGACCAGACAGTGGTGGGGGTGAGAAGGCAACCCGGCTGACCAGACAGTGGTGGGGGGTGAAGGCAACCCGGCTGACCAGAGGGAGGCCGGATGGATGGGTGTGTGGGGCTGGGTTCTCCAGGATATGCGCGTGGTGGCGGGGCAGGCGCGCCCCCTCGTGCGGCCCGGGAAAGTGTGCGCGGAAATTCACGGCCTGAGCGGCCTGGATGGGCCGACCATCCCTCCTGCCAAGAGGCAGCGCATGGACGGCAAGGCAGTCAACGTGATGTTCGAGGCGATCGTCCGCGCGTACAGAGAGTGCGCCTCAGCCTGCCCCCTTCCCTCCAGTTGACGAGACGCTGAACTCTCATCGCCCCACAATCAGCCGACCGCCGGCCGCGCTCGCTGGTCCAAAGCGGGGGGCACCTGCCCATGGTGGTGCGTGAGGAGGAGGTCGCCACCCGGCACCGGAGGGACCAAGCAGAGCCCCTGGCGCCTGAATAGTGAAGGGGCGCGGCGCATGTAGTACGGGTGAAGGCATCTGGTGGTGGTGCTTGCAGGTGGTGTGGCGGCCGGGTGGCCCTCGTGTGCACAGGAGCGCTCACCAACGCCGCCATGCTGCTGCGGATGTATCCAGAGGTGTGCTCCATGATCGAGATTGTCCTCATGGGTGGGAGCATGGGTCCGGGGAATACAGGTGAGACACAACACCCCCCCCCCTCCCCAAGATGCCCGGCAATGCGCCATCCTCTCCCAATCTTTCACTTCCTCGCCCAGGTTCCCCCTGCACTCTTGTTTGGCGCTGTGGGTAAAACTGTGAAGGGAGGTGACACGTGCCCCGTTGTCCGTGAATGCTCAGTTCTCAGATAATGTATCGAGGAACAAGTTCAGATCCCAGTCATAAGCTCTGGCTGCACACGAGGGTGGCAAGCGACAGGCCTTGCACGCTCTCGCTTGGGCCGCTCATTCTTCCTCGGAGTTTGGGGGGGGTTTACAGCCAGGGTCGAAGCATCACTCGTGGGTCACAGCATTCAACTATTTTGAAGTTTTCATTTCTATAGGTGTCTTTTGCACCTTTCAACTCATTGCCAACAGGCACACTGGATAGCATGTCAAAAAATAGCAGCTTTCTTCTTGCATGCTTTTAAGGGTGAGAGAAAATCTCTTTTTGGAATGTTTTTCCTAGGCTCCTCCAGATCTTGCACCCGTTCCACCAGCTCTGAGCCAGCAGCCTGAGCCAGCATTCCACGCCGGTCCACGCCTGATGTGTGAGCTTCACTCTCGCGCCCCAACGCTAAAACCTAAATCTGATGCACCGGTCATTCGGCTAGGCTAGCCTGCGCCTCCACAGCTTCTTCGATGTCTCCATCCTGCAGGGGCACCTCACACAGCGGGAATTGAGCCCCCAGAAGTACATCATCAGGCGCCGCTTGTTCATTCCCGGCTTCGGCGCTAGGAAGACTCTGGATACCCGTCGCCACCTACCTGCTCGCAAAACACCCATTTTGAGACAGCGGTTTGTCTCTGCTCGCATCCACTCGAGCTGTTGCGTGGTGGCATCCACCAATGACAGCACGGGATCGCAGGGCGCCGGCGCCTCGTGGATCCAGCGCAGCTTCGCGCCTCTGCTGAGCCTCGCCGCTCGCACCAGCTGCGCGCCAACCCCCCCCCATCTGCTCCGCACCTTTTCCTGTAAGGTGGGCTGCTTTCGATGGAGACCATGAGGGGCGGAGGATGCCCAGTGCTTTCCTGATTGGTCCGGGACTGCCCAGTCTCTGACCCCCAACCGCCTTTACCATTGCCACACCCCCCCTCGCCTTTACCAACACCGCTTCCCTTGCCTTTCGCTCCCTTGACATCGCGAAAAGTCGAAACTTTGGCGCTCGCCTTGGCGTTGGCGTGCGTGGTCGTAGCCGCCTTCGCCTTCTGCGTGTCGAATTCCTTCAACCATTTGGTGAGGACAGAGTCGGACAGTAGCCCGTTAGACCTTCTCCTCAATAAACGCAACGCCTCGGAACTACTATGGACCGCCGCGCCTGTTTCCATGCTCGCCCTGAGCTGGATCACGGTGTAGTGGTTCCTCGACCGGGCGACCACGCCCTTCAAGGCTCTGTGGGCGACCATGCCCTTCAAGGCTCTGTGGGCGACCACGCCCTTCAAGGCTCTGTGGGCGACCACGCCCTTCAAGGCTCTGTGGGCGACCACGCCCTTCAAGGCTCTGTGGGTGGTGTAGATCTGCTCCCCCAACTCCTCCATGCTAGGTGGGTCGGAATCCTCGAGCCAGTCCATCGTGCTCTCAGAACATGCAATCACGGTAACGCAGGGGCGAGTACCAGGTGCTCGTAACGCATCGAAGAGTTGGTGCGTTTGGAGAGGGCGTCATAGGTCGGGTCGTTGTAGAGGGGGAACATGTTGGGCGCGTCACTCTCAAAATTTACGGGTTGCGTGGGGAAAGGATTCCCTGCGAGATGTGGCACGTACGGCAGCTGGCGTAGTGCCTCCAGCCCCGCGTCCCCACCCAGAGCTCTTCGCAGCTGCCTCTTCAGATGCCGCAACCCGCGTGTTGAGGTCCTTCATCTGCCATCGTGTCGAGCCTTTGCCATTTGCTGATCCCGCAGCGTCTCCACAGGGTTCGGCACCCGCGGCGGCTGAGACCTTTTGCAATCTCCCTCAGAACTTCCTTGGGCGTTGGCCATAATCGACTTAGGTACGCGAGGGTTTACAGCTTCCACAATATCAGAAAAATGTGGGATAATTTTTTGCAGTGTGCCACCGAGAGAAAATCCTGAAGAATTCGTAGAAGTTCTTTCGCAAAGGCAGAAGAACAGAGCCACGGATTTCCCGGATGGAATTCCTAAGTATTGTTGGGTGTGAAAACGACAGATCTGGATGCTTTCGATCTGACGGCTCTGGGCATTCTGATCGATCTCCCGGTACAACAGAACCTCTAACATTCTGCAGGCTCTAATTTAACCAATTCCTCCACGCTGGCAGGGGATGTCCGTCGCTTGGTGGCTGTGGCTGTCCCTGTGGCACCCTTCTGACGGGTACTGCCTCTTTGAGGGCGTCGGGGATTCGTCTGCGGCTCGCTCTTTGGGAGTGTCTTGGATTCGTCTGACACTTCCTCCCTCTCCGTGTCCAGTGCTCATGGTTATTACACGTTCTGTGTTTTCCCTTGATTTTTGTGGGGAGCACTTAGGTGCCCGCATGTTTTCATTTTTCAACATGGGGTGTCCATGCTGTGTGGTGTGACTGCATTCATGGCATAACCATGGACCAACGGGTCCCATCCATCGACCGTGAGCCACAAGGGGGCATGCCAGCAGGGTCCGCTTACTCCGTAACCCTGGGACCAACTATTGTTGGGCGATGATCGGTCAAATCGTATCATCTTTCCATGCTGCTTTGCATCTGGGTTGGGAATATGTACGAGTTGGTGGTATCTTGTCACGGCCCCGCCCTGCTCCTGATTTGCTTCTCACGTCCACTAGGATGATGGTGGGCTGGCTTTTGTCGGCTGATCTCATGCCGTTCAGTGTGTGAGGTGTATGCTGTGCTTCCCCTGCCCAGGACAGGTAGGGTGACCCTTGGTGACCCTGCGGGGACTCGACCTTGCGGGGACTTCACTGCAGCTGGGTTTCCCCTCTGAATTATTTAACTTTGCCCTGTCTGGGCTCGAGCACCGACATGGAATATATCCATCACGGACTTGCAGATCAAAGCTGGAATAGCTCCCAGCTACACTGCACTTATTTCTTTGACTGGGACGTGTGCGCATGTATGTGGGATCTTCTTGAAGGCTTCTCACATCCACTTGGATGGCGGTGGGCTGGCTGTTGTCGGCGGGCCTCGTGCCTTTCTGTGCGAGAGGTGTGTGGTGGTTGGGCCCTCGGGCGCTCCTCACGTCTCAAACTGTGTTCGCCGCACATATACAGAGGGCGCTGCTATCTGCTGTGCGAGAGGGAAGTAGCGCTGGGGATGCAATGCTGATTAGTTCACAACTCCTCGATTTTGTTTGTTCCGCTCCGTTATCTTTGTCAAAATTTATTTTCAGAGCGCATGACTCTATGTCATTAGAAATGCTCCATGGCGTAGTAGTAGTCGATCGCTATACATATCAAGGGCGTGGAAGAGGAAACTGAGACAGGCAGTGGCCCAAACGCCCCACACGCTTTACCTCCTGTGCGGCGCGCACCCTCAACATGTGCCACGTGGCCCAAACACCCCACACGCTTTACCTCCTGTGCGGTGCGCTCCTCTGGGATCAACTGTGGATGATACTCTGGGATTGACGGTGGATGAGCGCTCCTCTGGGATCAACGATGGATGTGCGCTCAACGGTAGGTCCTCACAAGAGCGTAGCATTTTCTTGGAGCGGCATGCACGAAACTGCTGCCCCCTCAAGCCTCGGGGACCCGGGGCACTGCCGCCAGGCCCGGTGTCCGAATTCAACATACAGACCGACCCCGAGGCAGCGCATGTCGTATTGCAGAGTGGTGCTGTCGTGGCGCCCGGGCTGCCATTTCCTCCCGATCGACTACCGGTGACCATGGTGCCCCTGGAGGTGCGTTCCGTGCCAAGTTCAATGCCTCTTCCACATGGCGGGACTAGTCGGTCCGATGGGTGGGCTGGTCTCGGGTCACGCTGGTGGCGCGCGCTTTGTTCGCAACACTGCGGCCTATCAGTGTTTATGGGGCCATCTGCGGGGGGCACGCGTGGCCCAGCGCAGATGGTGTCACTGAACAGCTGAAGTTGGGGCGCTCTGAAAGTTTTGAAGGTTGATTGGCTGCTGGTCCATTGGATGTGTGCATTGGTCCACTGAAACCCTAAGAAACCCTGAAAAAACACCATCGTTGAGTATTGCCACGGCCCCGCCCTGTTCCTGAATGCTTCTCGCTCCACTGGGATGATGGTGGGCTGGTGTTTGTCGGCTGATCTCATGCCATTCAGTGTGTCACCATCGTTGCGTATGGCGGGGGGGGAGCTTGCAGGTGACTCATACAGCTCTGGTGACTCCTGAGGTGCTCGGGCGCATCCGGAGCGCCACCTCCACACCCTTCCGCAATCTTCTCGGGGACCTCCTCATATACTTCCGTGACACTTACCGCAAGGTTTTCCCCCAGAGGCCCAGAGCGTCAATCTGGAGAAGACGGTCACCACCACGTGTTTCCCTCTTTCATGATGTCACGGGCGCTGCTACACTGCCTGAGACAGGGAGTCCCCGATGATGTCACGGGCGCTGCTGCACTGCCTGAGACAGGGAGTCCCCGATGATGTCATGGGCACTGCTGCACTGCCTGAGACAGGGAG